>BQNB010079745.1:0-26713 GCA_026074375.1 Tanacetum coccineum | reverse complement strand
GCAAGAATCATTCTTCCATGTGGTCTATTCATCATATACAGTTCCATTATGCTTTTCCATGAATCATACAAGTGTTTTTCAAGCATCGGTGGTTTGTTGTCTCCTCCAGAGAGAAGTGACTTATCAGCAAGAGTCGTCATTGTGGTATCCAAAAGATTACAAATTGATCGATCAGTGGTAGAAAGAAATTGTGTTTTGTTATGTGATTATTAAGTCTTGAAGTGAAACTACACAAGATTTTACAATTCTTGACAAAACCGAGAAAACAAGTGTTTGTTTCACGGGATTTTACAAGTCAAAGAAATAACCGTATAATTTAAAAACGAGTTATTAAGTTTAAACTTAAGTTGGTTTCACTAGTTCGGTTGATAAAATTTTTAACTAGTTCGGTCCTACTCGTTCGGTCCTACTAGTTCGGTTGTCACTAGTTCGATTGTCAAAGTTTAACTAGTTCGGTCCTACTCGTTCGGTCCTGCTAGTTCGGTTGTCACTAGTTCGATTGTCAAAGTTTAACTAGTTCGGTCCTACTCGTTCGGTCCTGCTTGTTCGGTTGTCACTAGGAAAGGACTCGTTCGGTTCCAACTTGAGTAATGCTCGTTCGGTTCAAACTAGAATATTCTAGTTCGGTTGACTTGTTCGGCTTACTCGTTCGGTTTCCTTGTTCGGTCCAACTCGTTCGGTCCCAACTACTACGAAACTCAAATCTTCAAAACTCAAAAAGACACGATTTTTAATGGTTTTTAGCAAAAAATTCTTGTACAACTAGTGTTACTAACCCTATAGGAACAATAAAAATGAAAACTTTAAGGTTTTTAAGCCAAAAAATTTGAATCACTATTTTGCTCTTTGTAAAGGTTTTTGAACACAAATCAAACACAAAAACTAAACACACCACTCCATGGCTCTTGATACCAATTGTAGAATTCTAGTAATCTTATGATCAAACCAAGAACAAGAGTGAGATGTGGGTTGTGATGTTAGAGATAGAATGGATGGAAAATGGATGAAGTGTATTATGATGAAATGTAACAAATGGAACAACCAACCCCTCTCCAAGGCTAGGAGAGGGATTATATACATACATGATGGCCGGCCATGGGCTATGATGGGCCTCCCATGGGCCTTGGACCGGACTAGATTACTAATCTAATCATTACACTAACTACGAGCTAAGACCTGTTACAACTTGGAAGTGACCGACACTTTTTGTGTTTCCAACACATCATCCACTGCATTTCAACTTATCTTATGTAGAAAGGTTCCTAAAGATAAATTACAAGGCCATTTTTATCATTAAAAATAATTACTCATTCTATTCAAATTACCATTACTCTTCTCAGCCAAAAACCATTACATGTTGAGAACAATCAGAACAGAACAATTTTCATTCACCTTTTGCAGAGCTTGAATTTTGCAATCCAAATACATCATAGCCATTTCTTGAACTTAGAAACAACATAGTTATACCCTGCAATTCCATCAGGTAAACCAAACACCCTTTTATCATATTAATCCAGTTTACCAAACACTCTATATCCACCCAAAATCCTTTTTTCTATATATTAGTTGCCTTTTGAATATTCATATGAATCCCCAACTCCTTAGCAATTTGGTTGACTTGGGCAGAATCCTTCACTTTAAGGCTTAAAAGCTGTAATTTCATATTCTCAATGATTTCATTCACAACATCATCAATCTTTTTCTTTTCTTGAGTTAAGAGTCTTGAATTTCTTTCTCTTTATATAAAGTAAACACATGTTGCTAGACCACTTCTTCTTATCACACTTCTAATCCTGCCAATTTATGAATGATGTTGCTCCATTCATTGTTAATCTTTTCAATTATCAGCTTCTTCTTCATAACTTCTTAAATTTCTTGTGTATATTCACAATTAAAGAATAAGTGGTTATGTGAGTCTGCACACTTTGAACATAAACTGCATAGCATATTTTAGTTTACATTTCATAGCATCATTCTATCTTGAGTTTGTAATCTTTCCCTCACAGCAAGCCATAAAATGAACACCATCCTGGGCACTCCTTGAAAAAACCACACTAGCTTATGCCATCTTACATTTTGCTTTTTGTCCCTCGTATCTTTCTTGTTAGGAATGAAAAAAGAAGCCTTAATCATTCCTTAGAATTTGGTCGTATTGTAATAATGTGTTTTATTATAGTTTATATTATGTAATTAACTAATGGGCCATAATAAGAGAATTAGCCCACTAAGCATGCCCATTAGTTAATAGATTAGAAAATTAGATCAATAAGTATAAACATCCTCCATTGTTTAACAAAGGAGGTAAGTCTTTCATTTTTAACACACACTTCTCCTCATTCTCTCTTAATAAAACTTTCCTCTTTTACTTTAATCTCATTACATCTCTCTCACTATACTTAACCTTACTTAAATGTGATACAATGCTAAAGTGACCTCATTTCAAGTGGTATCATTCGCTATAAGAGGATCTAGATTGATAGTTTATGAATCAAAGTGCCTTAAACGTGTTTAATTTAGAATCGGTACGCATGTTATGAAGAATTTGGTCCATTTTTGTGTGACTTTTACTATTTGACGTTATTTTGCATAAAAGTTTTACAATTTTATGTTAAGATACGTTATTTAGTAACAAATATTGCAAAAAGAACGAGTTTTTACGTAAGATTTCGTATATTTAATCGATTTTTAGTGATTTGTGATGAATTCGGTACTATGTGGAGTGTAGTGATTGGATTCAATGTGTTTAACGGTTCTTATTCATTGATTTAGGTATATTTTCATGGATTTCAATTGGTAAAATCAAAAAAATAACGATTTCATTGGATTTGGTATTGGAAAACAAGTATATTTGTCGATTTCGGTATTATTTGTGTGAATTTGGTAGAAAAACGGTTATTTTACCGAATTCGGTGATTACTACTTTGTGACTTCGGTGAAACGGTTATTTTACCGAATTCAGTGATCCTTGATTTATGAATTCGGTGATTCACAATTTACAGAATTCGGTGATTTTTATTCTAAGAATTCAGTATTTGGAATTTCTAAGGACTCGGTATTTTAGGTTTACCGGATTCGGTGTTTACTCATGATTCGGTGATTTGTGTTCTATGAATTTGGTATTTGGAATTTCAAGGATTCGGTGCTTATTCAGAATTAGGTATTTGATTTTACCGGATTCAGTGTGATTTTTGTTAATTCGGTATTTGGGCATATTTGTGACTTTGTTATTTTGATATTCCGAATTCGGTAATTGACTTTGACTGGGAACTTTGACTTTGTTGAATTCGGTATAGTAATTTGAAGGACAGTGTTTGTTATTCAAAGTTACGAGTTGTTGTCGTATTAACTGTTAATCATACACATTTTGATTTCACAACAATCATTCTTTATCATCTAAAAAGATTCATAAGCATTGTTCATAACAAGTTGTTTACAATGACAAGTTCTTATAATCAATCCATTTATGATGTTGGTTCGAAAAATCATCCCTCAATGCTTGAGAAGAATAGTTGTATTCCTTGGGCAAGTCGGTTTCTGCGATACATTAATGGCAAGAAGGATTATCGTAAGATGCTTAAGGATTCAATTTACAATGGTTCTTATCAGATGAAGACAATAACAGATCCAGGAAATAAAACCAAAGATCCTATTATTCAACCATATCCACGACTTCAAACAGAGGAAGATCTTACTAGGGATGACAAGAAAAATTTTGAAGCGGATATTGATGCTATGAATGCGATTCTTCTGGGTATACCAAATGAAATTTACTATTTTGTTGATGCATGCAAGACTGCTCAAGCTATGTGGCAACGTGTGAGAAGACTTATGCTAGGAACTTATTTAAGCAAGCAGGAAATGACATCTAGACTTATTGATGAATTTGATGAGAGAATAAATTGAGAGAATTGCAAAGGAATTCAAAGATGTCCAAGAGTTTGTTAAACGAATTGTAATTCTCGAACATGATTTTCAAAGATGTCAAGCTCAAAGCATTATTTTTAATTGAATTACAACATAAAAAGGAGAAAAATATTTGTGAAAACTCTTGAATGTCAAAAGTTGAAAGATTAGATAATGAAAACGTGTCTTTGGCATTTCAAGTTGAGTCATTAACAAAAGGAAATGAGCATTTAAAACTTAAATACCAAAAGCTTTTTGATTTCATTAAAAAGACACGAACTCAGACTACACAAACTCAGACTCAAAGAGAGATTAATAAATTAATTGAGAATGTTAATCAAAATACATATGCATATGGAGATGTACGTGTTTTAAATCAATGAAAATCTAGACCTGGTGATTCGCCCACACTCGCACCCTGAAATAGATGTGGTCCCTTCATTTGCTCAGTGCTCGAACCTTGTGGTTACAACTAGGGGTGAGCGGATCGGACTAATAAATCAGCCTGAACTAGACCGACCGGACCGGACCGAACTTGTTTCGGTCCGGTCCCCGATCTATCCTTTCCTTATTTTCGGTCCTTGGTCCGGTCGGTTCGGTTCGGTCTTACGAAAAAACTGGCAATTATGCCTTGTTAGACCGGACTAGGCCAAAGACCGGACCGGACCGGACCATTTTGGTCCAGTGTTTTGGACAAAGTCGGTTTCGGTTCGGTCTGGTTTTGGTCGTTCCGATCCGGTTTTTAGACCGTGAGCACCCCTAGTTACAACTCTAGTGATACAAACCGGAACATTACACCCATCTGCAAATTATGAACTAATGGTTGGCCAAGATTTCCCTGGTGTTGCAAGTTGTCATAAAGCATTAAGACACACTATTATTGCTCTTCATTTTGAGATAGAGACTGTTAAAGCGGACAAGGCGCGTTTCACTGCCAAGTGTGCTAGTGAAGGTTGTACATGGAGAATACATGTTGCTAAACTGCCAGGTGTTCCTACTTTTTCCATCTGTACCATCCATACTAAACATACGTGTGGTGGGATCGCACACCTTGGTCACCAGCAAGCTTTTGTTTAATGGATTGCTAATTTTGTTGAACAGCGTTTGAAAGAAAACCCGCAATGCAGACCAAAGGATATACTAGACGAGATTCTTCGTGTTCATAGGATTACGTTATCATATAAACAAGCTTGGAGAGGTAAAATGAATAATGGTAGCCTTACGGAGTTCTTTTGAAGAAGATTACATTACCGTCTTTTACCGCAATATTGTGACCAAGTGAGGCACACAAATCCCAATAGTATAACGTCACTTTATGTGAATTATGAAGATAACTGTTTCCAACGGTTGTTTATTGCTTTTTAGGTTTCGATTTACGGGTTTTTAACTGCTTGTAGACTGCTTATTGGGCTTGATAGACACGTCTTGAAAAGCAAGTACCCTGGGACATTACTTTTCGCTATGGGCTTTGATGATGATGGTGCGTTGATTCCTTTAGATTTTAGGGTTGTTGCTGAGGAAAATAACAAAAATTGGATGTGTTTTCTTACTAAGTTACGTAATTTACTTGAAATCAACATGGAGAATAATTCGGGGCTTACAATCTTATCTGACAGACAAAAGAGTGTTGATGACGGTGTGGAAGCCAATTTCCCGACAGCTTTTCATAGCTTTTGTATGCGTCATGTAATGGCTCATCAAATGTAAATGCAGTTTCAAGGACTAAAGTACAACATCTCAAGAACAAGCAGATCAAGAATAGGCAATAAAGAAGCAAATCAATTTTTTAATTAAAAGTAACAGTATCCAGTGTAATAGCTTATTGTCTTTCTAGTTTAGTTTACAGCTTATTAGTGAAGTAGCAAATTAGTCAATTAGCTTTTAGTTTAGTCAACGCAATTTCAAATTGTATAAATATTGTGATTTCCTTCTCTTTTGTAACTATTCAATTCATAATGAAATAATATTTTTCCCCAAATTCTCTCTAATCGATGTTTCTTGTTATTGTATCAGAACCATCAATGATGGCCTGTAACTAACTTTTGGTAGTTTTGTAACAAACTCTACCACAAATAACTAAGTCCTAACAAACTCCAGCAACCTAACCACCATAATCCGCCATTAATAAGCCTTCAAAATCAATCAAATTGAATCATAATTCGTTCTTTAGCAATGGCACCAGTCAATAAAAATTAAAACACAACCAATCGTAACCAATAATCAACCACCACCTACTGGATCATGAATCCCCATCAATGACACCAATTCACCTAATCATCCATTGTACCTTCATCCTAATGATCACCCTGGCTTAATCTTGATTTCAAAGAAACTTACTAGATCAAAAAACTATAGTTCTTAGAAAATGAGTATGATGATTGGCTGATTGCACTAAATGCAAAGAACAAACTCAAGATTGTGATAGGTGAATTAACAAAACTAAATGTTGATTCAAAAGAGAGAGCACTATGGGAAAGGACTAATGACATGATAATTTTGTAGATCTTGAACACAATTTTAGATCAGGTAAGTAATAACTTGAATTTTGTTAATTCTGCATCTGAATTACGGACTGAGTTGTATGAACATTATGCACAGTTAGATGGCTATAGGATCTATCACTTAGTGAATGACATAATAGCTTTAAAACAACAAAATTGTAGGATTGAGGTGTATTATCATAAATTGAAGGGGTTGTGGGATGAACATGATGCTTTAGAAGCACCATATTTTTGCAACTGTGAAAATGGAAAGAATAATGGTGATAAGGAACAAAGGAAAAGATTGATTCAGTTTCTCATGGGCCTTGATGAGTGTTACTCCAACTTAAGATGAAAAATTTTACTTCTACAGCCACTTCCCACAGTAGCTAAGGCTTATAGCATGATTAGGCAAGAAGAAAAACGAAGGGAAGGGATTTTGCCCAAACCCCTAGGATCCACAGCTTTATCTGCTCAAACATACACATCACAGCCAAATAGGTCTAATAACTCAAACAGGAACACCAACTCATAGTATCAAAATAGGCCACAAACTAGTAAAAGGAGCGCATTCAGGTCTAGGGTACACTACACCAACTATTATAAAGAAGGACACATCAGTGATGAATGTTATAGGTTAAAAGGTTATCCAGTTGGTCACCCCTTACATGGAAAATACAAGCCACTAGTGGCTAAAAGTGTGAATGTGAATGACAACAGAATCCTAAGGTAAATCTCATCCATGGTCAAGACACAACTACCGGTTCAGCTCAGGCATCAAGGCACAAGTGGAAATGATGCAGTCTTGTGAGAATGGATCAACTCCAAAACCAGTTGAACCAAGTGATACTCATAATGCAACAATGACAAAAGGATCCACCTACTGGTATGATTAATTCTCACGCTATTAGGAAACATTAGTTCATTGCTTATGTCATGATTAGATTTAAGACTACTTGGGTAGTAGATAGTAGGGAAACAGACGATATTTGCATCCTTTTAATGTAATGCATGACACATACATATGCAATCCACCAATCCATGTCACATTACCAAATGGTCAAACTATAGAAGTCAAAATATGTTGAAAAGTCAAAATCAATGTTGATATCACACTCACAAATATGTTTTGCATCCCTTTATTTGCTTACAACTTGTTTTCTATTATCTAATTAACAAAAGAGATGACAATCACTGCAATTTTTACTTCACTAACTTGTTACTTCCAGGGTCTCAATAAGAGGATTGCTCATGGCAACCTCTGGGAAGGACTCTACATCTTCTATTTTGACCAAACCACTTCAACGTCACCCATAGTTCTCACCACCACCAGCAAAGACAATACCAAACTATGGCATTCAAGGTTGGGACATCCCTCTACTTCAACTCTCAAGCAAATAAAGTCTATTTCCACTTGTTGTAACTTTGAAATTTCAAACTGTAATGTTTTCCCTTTGGCTAAGAACCATGCTTCTCCTTATGCTTTAAGTACTTTACATGCTTCACATCCATTTGAGCTGGTCCATTTAGATATTTGGGGTCTATAAAAATCACCAACAATAAACAAATGTAAATTTTTCCTAATTATAGTGGATGATTTTTCAAGAGCAACCTGGAATCAAAACAGACAAAAGTAACAATGGCTTAGAATTTCTAAATTCATCACTATCTACATTTTTTGAACACTATGGTATAATCCACCAAACATCCTGACATTACACACCCTAACAAAATGCAAGAGTGGAAAGAAAACACAAACAGTTACTTGAAGTGGCCAGAGCATTGAGATTCCAAGCTAATTTTCCAATTTATTTTTAGGGCCAATGCATTCTCATATCCACTTACCTTATTAACATACTTCCTTCAAAACCTATTCATAATAAGAACCCATTTGAATGCCTATATGGTGCACCACCACCCCTAAAACAACTTAAAGTTATTGGATGTTAAACTTTTGCTCACCAACACTTAAATGATAAATTTAAAGCCAGAACCATCCCATCTGTCTTCATTGGTTATCCACCCACACAAAAAGGTTACATTCTATATAATCTCCAAACCCATAAACTTTTGACAAGTAGACATGTTAATTTCCATGAAACCATCTTCGCATTTCACCTATCTCCACATGAAACATCACTGGCCAAACACCCTCCCCTTCACTCTATACTGATCTATCATTTAATCCCCCTCATTTTAACATATCCACCATACCAAGTACACCTTCACCATCACCCTCGCCAACCTCTAATTTAATTCCATCCACACCTACAATAACACAATCAACTAATCTATCTACAGATTCTGCTTCTACATAAATAGAACCAAACACTATCTCCACAGAACAACTCCCCCCATACACAGAACCTACTACCACAACTACCAACCATAGTCCAACTCCAAATCATAATCCACCTCCACCCCCATCAAGAACTTCTCACATAACTACCAAACTTCCCACCAAACTACAAGACTATCATCTCAATCTTCCAACATCCTTAACTTCTTCCAAACATCACTTTGCAAACCTCATTATCTATACAAACATTCACACACCTTCAACTAGACATCTCATAAGCACAGTTAATAACATTATTGAACCCCAATCTTATACTCAAGTTGTTAAGGATCAAAAATGGATTGATGCAATGAACTCATAACTAGCAGCCTTAGAAGCAAACAACACATGGACCATCATAGAACTAGCTTCTAAAAAGACATCAATCGGTTGTAAATAGGTCTTTAGGATCAAATGTAAAGCTGATGGTTCCCTACAGAGATACAAGGCTAGACTAGTGGCAAAAGGTTTCACAGAAAAGGAGGGTATTGACTTTCATGACACATTTGCCCTTGTTGCCAAAATGGTAACAGTTAGAGCTTTGCTAGCTATAGCAGTTCACAGCAATTGGCATGTTGCTCAACTTGACATATCTCACAAAGTAATTAAACATAAAAATACCTTAGAGCTATTCATCTCCTCACTCAAAGACAAGTGTTTGTAAGCTTCAAAAATCCCTCTATGGTTTGAAACTGTTAGGATTAAAAATGTGGTGTCTATATGGTATTTACACTAGTTTAGGCTTAAGTTAAAACACAAGGACTAAAAGTGTAATTAGTCCAAAGTGTCCTTGTGTTTAGCCTATAAATACTCCCCTCTAATCAACATTAGAGGGTGAAGCTCATAATTGTAATTTCCATTTTCCTTTTTCCTTTTAATAAAAAACCTTTGAAAATGATGAAAACATACTTTGAGTTTCCCCGACCTCCCAAGATCGTGAATCATGAAACCTCACAAGTGGTATCAGAGTTGCAGGAGCGATTCGTGATGTTTTAGCTTATTCTGATCAGCTTATTTGGCAGCTTATTTGAGCTTATTCAGTCCAGTTTCGGTTTATTTGCGCTTATTCAGTCTATACAGCAGCTACTTTTGAGCTTATGTTGTTCAGTTCTGCTTATTTTCACGTTCAGATTGTTACAGCAGTATTATTTGTGCTTATCTTGTGATTGATTCGATCGAAATTGACTGCTTACGGTTTTATCGCAAGATTTGTTCAATTTTTGGTCGGTCAAAAATCAGTTATATGCTGCTAATTTTTGTCGAATATCATTTTTGGATCTGGTCAATATATAGTTTTGACAAACTCAAAAATTCGAAACTGACAAAATACAAACTCGATAATATACAATTTCAGTGGTCAAATTTCGACGTTGACTTGGTCAATGGTCAAACTCGGTAATATAACTGTTTATTAAAATGATATGAAAGATGGAAAGAAGAACAGATTTGAATCCCATACATACTCAAAACAGTTACAACAACCTCAAACGATGAAAACAACAAATCTGTACAACAAACACAGTCTATTGAGTTTCTAAACTCGGTTCCTACCGAGTTTGATCTGACTCATTTACAACAGCCACAACAACTCAAATTTAACTCAAATCTACTATTCCTAATTCCATCCTTCATCTCTACACAACAACAAATCAAAACTCTCCTATCCCACTCTCCTCACATTCATCTCCACAATCCCACCACAAGAAAATCAATCAAAGAAATATCTCAGTTCATGTTCATAATCACTAAGAGATAAAGACCTTCAAGTGTGAACATTTACATCATTGATCTATGAAAGCTTAAAAGCTCTGTTATTTTTCAAAAGAGGTAGTGACGAACAAAGACAAGACTGTCTCATACCTTACTATTTTCGGTCAAAGACACACAAGCATAAGCAGACCTACCTGAGACGTTTGGTTTAAAAGATCTTGATGTCATAATCTTTGTTCTTCATGGGTTATTGATGTCAATACTAGTATTGTATAGTCTCTGATGGGAAAGTGATAAGGGTGGTTAAGGAATTATCATCTTTGTGATTCGATGAAGTTAGGAATATGTGTTTTATGAGATGTGGATTTGATTTATGACTGTGATTGATAAAGTAAAAAGTAGCGTAGTGTTGTTGAGATCTGTGTAATGGTTTGTATCAAATGTAAAAATGGGGGCGAATGAGAATGTTTAGGGTTACGATGTGCAAATGAGACTAGGGTTATACTTGTAATGCTATATCTAGTCAATTGGTGTCAAAATTAATTAGCTGGGTCAATTGGTAAGAGTGATTACATGGGCCGTACACTGTCAAGCAAAGAAAATAAATGTTCATTCATTCTTGGACTCACAACAATGTTATAGTACGTGATGTCTTGGACTCTACCAAAAGTGGGCTGTTGTATGATGTATTGGGCTTAACTGAAATTTGATACCTTGGGATGAATAACGCATGTTGCATTTTGATTAACAAGATGGGCTGATTTAGTTGGGTTTTAACATACTCGCAAAATCTGTCTATATTTTAACTATAGGCTGTGAAATTTGGACTGAATGTTAATAATAAGTCTGGACTATTATGGCTTAAAATGCAAAAAACAAAAACATCACTTATTGCTTAAAAACAATTCGGATAAAGATTTACGAAAACCGTTCAAAAGGCTATTCTCGGGATTTAATCGCAAGAATTAATTACGAGGATGATTCGTTATCATTTATTTAAAGTTGAAGTGGAATTTCACGGGTGCGTGTACTTATCATATCTTAAAAGTCAAGGTTAGTTGGATGATGACTTTTAAAGATAACTTGTTCGAGCTTATAACCGGTGTTGATGAAAACTTGTCAAATCTAGCAATGTGTGATCTATAAACGCAGAAGTTGGTGCTTAATTTGCACATTTGTTATCACTTGAAGGAGTTACGTTGTAGTGCTCAGTGTCTCACATAGTTGAGGATTTGTAAAGAGACTTAGGTTTACTTATAATTCAAGGAATTATGTTGTAGTATTCAGTGTAAGTTTGGAGTCTCGTGGATAGCACAAGACATAAGTCACAAGTTTATGGTATTCTACTTCAGCATCAAGTTTGTGATACTGCATTCTCTCCATCAGTAATCATTACAAAGAGCTGACAGAATCCGAGGTTGGACAAGTGACTTCATACATGATTTTTCTATCGAATATTCGGGCGTACACAGATTATGATTTTTTCGATGGTCATCGAATGCAATCAGGGGGAAGAAAGGTGTACTTGTGATATTCTGTGATATTCCCTTTCATACTCTTTTGACTATCATCTTTTTTGGTTGAATATTTTGATAGACTGCATCGATCAGGGGGAAGAAATGTGTAAAGTCTGTGCATGTTCCCCTAAATGGATTGACTACTAATCCGCAATGAAGAAGTCAGATTTGCTGCTAAGTGTGGTTTACTTTTTCTTCTACAAATTTTGCTGCGAGCTTAAACCGTTATAGTTAGAAGATTTGTCAACTACATCAAAGTTTTAGATTGGCTTCGAATGGCTGTCTGTTTGGGGGGAAGCAGTTAAACTGCTTAAAGACATGCGGTATGAACTGGGGGGAAGTCAACTCAGTTTATACAGATTACATTGTATTCCCTACCCTACAAGTGAAGGAACTCTGATTTAAAGAAGCTGAAGTACATGTTGAAGACAAAGCAAACTGCAAATATCTTTAGCTATTTGTACTTGTAGGATACATTGTAAGTAATTCCATATGCATGCATATGGCCACCACACCCCGCAGGAAGACCGCCAATCTGAGCATTAGACAAAGCACACCTTTACCCTCTCTTCCTCTCTACCACATTCCACCCAACTACTTACATTAACAACACGACACCTTGAATGACGCTGAGAGTCGCGCGAGTATGAGCTGCCATCACACGCCCACTTAATCGAACACGCCCTAAAGAACTAAAAGTGTAATTAGTCTAAAGTGTCCTTGTGTTTAGCCTATAAATACGCCCCTCTAATCAACATTAGAGGGTGAAGCTCATAATTGTAATTTCCATTTTCCTTTTTCCTTTTAATAAAAAACCTTTGAAAATGATGAAAATATACTTTGAGTTTCCCCGACCTCCCAAGATCGTGAATCATGAAACCTCACAGAAACATGCCAATACACAATGGTTTCTAAAACTATCAACTTTTCTCTTAAAACTTAGCTTCACCCAAAGTTATGCAGATACTTCACTCTTCACCTTCAAAAGAAATCACATCTTTTTATGCTTACTTGTCTATGTAGATGATATCACTCTCATAGGAAATGATATCACCCACATCACTCAAATCAAAGAGCAATTACACAAAGAGTTTAGTATTAAGGACTTAGGCTCTCTCAACTATTATTTGGGCACAGAGATTCTAAGAAAAACAACTGGTCTCATCATGACTCAAATAAAATACACACTTGAGCTCCTACAAAGTGTTGGTCTGCTTAATGTGAAACCTTCTTCCATACCCTTTGATCCTCTCACAAAACTAAACCATGATGATGGTGATCCTCTTGATGACCCATCTCAATATAGGACCTTGGTTGGCAAGCTGTTATATCTAACCATTACTAGACTAGACATCTCTTATGCAGCTCAAACTCTAAGCCAATTCATTAAATCCCCAAGGACACCTCATCTAAAATCCCTTATTGAGTTCCTTAGATATTTGAAATCCTGTCCAGGACAAGGCTTAATATTTCAAATAAACACCACCTTAAACCTCAAAGCTTTTTGTGATAGTGACTGGTCAAGCTGTAGTTTCTCAAGAAGATCAGTTACTGGCTATTGTATCTTCATAGACTCTTGTTTCATCTCTTGGAAATCTAAGAAACTGACAGTGGTGTCTAGAATTTCTACTGAATCAGGGTACAGGGCACTAGCATATGTCACTTATGAACTGTTATGGATAAAGTGTCTCTTCAAAGACTTAGGAATCACTATCCCTTCTCCTACAACTATTTATTGTGACAATTCTTTAGCTATTGCTCTTGCTTCTAACCCATTTCAGCATGCAAGGACAAAACATATAGAGATAGCCTGTCTCAATATGTAAGGGTACAAAAAATTATGACAAGTTCTAGGTTCTACCAACTTAATACCCACACAGCACCAACTTACAGATGTTTTAACTTAAAGGTCTCACAAAAAATGCTCCCACCTATCAACAAAAAATCCCTCCAGGGAAGACAATGTCATCCCTAAGTCATCCAAAGGGATTGTCCCTAAGACGCTTTGTAGAACAAAAATGACATCCTTAAGATAACGTCCTCATATCCTTATGGTCACTAAACATCTATGTGGAAAACAAAATTTATTAACATAGGTAGACGACTTTGGCCATACTATCCGATCCACAAAAAGGATGGCCATAAATTTGCGAAACCCACTTAGGGACGACGCCACGTCCCTTTAAATAAGCATAAATTTTGTTATTTCTTAAAATCAAAACGAAAAACAAAGATAAAAATAAAATAAATTTTATTGACGTGACTATATACAGTCCTATAATAGATAAAAACTATAAAAAAGTTAAATAACAAAATCAAAAATAAAAACGTTTAACAAATTCATATTAATAAAATTAGAGACGATAGTGTCGTCTACTAAGCTATATTTCATAAATAAATGTATTTATTGCACAGCATCTGGACGATGAAAGTCGTCTCTAAGCAACATTTATAACAAGATTTATCTTCCCCGAATTCTGTCATCTCGTGACTAATGTGCCTTCAGATTAAAAAAACAGTATCAATTGCTAGCATTAACCATAATATTTTCCTGGCAAGAAAAATCTACCAAAGTAACAAAACTTTAAATGACTTTAATAAAAAAACTATGATACAAAATTACTCAACAGCATTCGTTCACGTCTTGATTCCAAAACAATATAACAATGTTGTAGTTTTTGCAAATACCATACAAATAAGCTAATAGTCTTGTAACAACGCAAATAAGCTAATAGTCATATAACAACACAAATAACCAAACAATGTCAACATAAATAACATACTATAGATCCATACTCGTCATCTGATGCTGATGAAGATTCATTATTACCATTAGGATCTTGATCTTCACCATATAATGCATCATTATTTGGTTTGCGTCTCGTTCCAGGATTCATTTGATTGAAGTAAAGGTTAGGGTCTGGATAGGGAGAAGTAATATCGAGTGGGGTAGGATTATATAAAGGGCTAGGAAAGGGAGCAGCAGAAGAAGAAGGGACAGGAACGGAGCAGCAAAAGAAGAAGGGACGGGAACGGAGCAGCAGAAGAAGAAGGGATGGGAATAGGAGCAGATGTAGGGGTGAACTTTGCGGGAGGGGTAAAGATAAAAGGGGAACAACCTAGTTGACCTTGTATTTATTGATTGTAGTGGCTCAAAAACTGTCCAATAAAGGCTTCGAGGCCTGCAAGCCGTTGTGAAGCCTCGAGACATTGCTTTTTAGCCTCATGTGCTTCTTTTTTCAATGTTTCCTTTTCCTCATCCGATCGCCTCATCATCTCCGTAACATGAGCCCGGTAACATAGTTTGGACCAAACTCTTCGGGGATCATGTGAGAACTAGAGCCAGTCCAGGGAAACCTCCTGCCCACACCCGCTATGTGTTCACGATTTGTAGTTTGAATAACTCGGTCGATGATTTCTTGATTCATCATAAATTGGATGTTGCGGGTTCTCACTTGATTTTGGAGAGCCTTCATATGATTCTATGTAAGTTCAAAAAAACGTTAATATAAAGTTTAGCCTAATAAGCATTTCATATTTTATATCAAGAAACAAGCAAAGCAAAAAATATACACAAAAAATGAATTCGCAACAATATTCCTCATGCTTATTACTACAAGTTTAAAAATACATGGCAGCAGTGTTGCAAAAAAAGGTCTACAAGGCCGATTAATCACCGCCTAGGTGCTACAAGGCCACCGACCTTGCCGATTTATGTAACTAGGTCAAACAAATAGGTCAACCGTGGTCAACGGGGATCAATGGTGGTCAACGGTGGTCAAACTTGCCGGAAACCTTCTAATCTTGCCGGAAGTATCTAAAACTCGCCGTAAACTTGTTTTGATCACTTATAGTAAATGTTTAAATCTATTACAAGTTGTTTTTAGAAAATAAATTTCCAATAATACCTAAAACTTACCGGAAATTTACAAAACTTGCTGAAAATACCCAAATTTTGCTAGAAATGCCAATCTCATTAATCACCGATTAATCTCGCCTAAACCGATTACAAGCTACAAGGTGATCGACCACCCGGCTAACGATTTATGAATTTTGCATCCTTGCATGGCAGTGACCTTTACGATATTATATTCACAACAATATGCCTCATGCTTATTTGCTACAAAGCGATATCATATTACATGCATTACCATATACATGGCAGTAAGTTTTAAAAAATTATTAGCAAGTTTAAAAAATAATAAGCTCATGTAACTTGGTCGCACATAGGATGAATGATAAAGACTGGCATGCTCAGACATTTAACGATAGACATGAGAAGTAAAAAAAGTCACTAAACTCGAACTGCATATTCCAAAGTTCAAACTAAACTAAAAAACAAGACTATTTTAATTCAACTAACAAAAAGAATACAATATATTTCAAAGAGTATGTTGATGCAAGAAAAAAACACTAAGCTCGTGTAATAAGATTCGTTAACAGTTAACAAAACAAACTACACAAGTTTTATAATTATATCCCAACATCAGTAGATTCAGCAGTGTTAGGAAATGAATTACTTACATAAAAGATCTCAAATTCGACGTCTTTAAAGATGCCCTTTTTTGAATAATTTCTCCTCCAACTCTCGATAAGGTCCTCATAATAGCCATTATCGACTAACTACATATATATATACAATATAAAACAAATTAATAACGAACTATAAATAAAGAGTATAAAACACCTTTAAAATATTATAAAAGCTATAAAGAGTCTTACATATTCGTTTCTTCTTTGGGCAAATGATTTTGACCCTTGATGCGTAGTGACCTTGTTTTTTGCTCGGTTTTGAGCATTTTTCTCAGATTTTTCCATCCGCTTTGGATCAGCCCACCAGTCGACCATCCAGTCCTATTCCTCTTGGCTTTTCTGCCAATCCTTCACCGGCGGTGGCTGCCTCTTTACCTCCTCGACTGAATCCTTTGAACTAAACCACTCTGTCTTGCACCTGTTCTTATATTGACGATATTGTTTCTAGATACTCTGTTGTAGCCCAAGTTTCACAAAGCTTCCCACTGTTGATGTGTTCTTCCCAACAGTAACTAAGGTTTTGTCATTAAAGTGTGGCTTGAGGTCGAAATAGCCCTGCAAGGAATATACATGTTTAAATAAACAAACAATTTAAATATAACACACATATCTAAATAGTCGATAATGATAAAAATAGAAATTAAATAAACAAGACTTGGATTGTGGGCATTATCGACACTTTGGTCGTCGGGGGAACGTTTTCCCATAAATTGCAATCAAGGGCAAGTGTCTTGACTATTTCCCCAATAAGACTACTCAAGTAAGATGCATTGTCACCGATAGGTCTTAAGGATTTTTTATCCTTATAATCAAAGCCAGCCGATAGCGGAAGACCTTTAGTCCTTCTCAATGTGTTCTTTAATGCCTTAAGATTCGTCTCGCCACGTTGGCCCGAGCCTACAAATATAAGTGATTGAGTCATAAAAATACAAGTAATCAAATCCAGTTTTATAAAAAAAATCACTCTTATCCTTACAAACTCTTATCTTTTCCCACCACACTCACACCATCTCGCCCACCACCACCACCTGGTTTTGTGGCTTATGCAGATGGATCCATATGAAGCTTATAAGTGTCGATGTGGAGAAGGATATATAGTGCTAAGAAAATCATGTCAACCTCATAGCCTTGGTAAACTTTACTATGCATGTCCTCGTTCAAAGGTGAATAATTAAAAGTTTTATATTTATGTAACATATATATAATTTGGTTGTTTAAAAGACGCTTCTTATGATTTTTTTTACTTTGTTACAGCCATCAGAACAATATTATGGATGTAGATATTTTATATGGAAGGATGATCACAATCACCAAACTATTCCTCTTTCACTTCACCTGAAAATGATACTCGAAAACGTCAACAATAATGTTGGTGAGCTCGTAGGTTTGACCTTAAACCCAAAAGTTGTGCCAATATTTCAACAGTAGACAATAGTGCTATATGACAGTGAATATATGCAAACAACCTTAGCATCATCGCTAATCAATAACCATATGTCACTTACGCACCTAAAGGGCCTACCAGCTGGAGCACTAAAATTAGGGCATGACCACACACAAACCTAGGTAGGCGTACCCATCCGCTCCAATAATCACACAAATACTGGGTAGGCGTACCCATTCACTCCAAACAATCATACAGCACATAATATTCACATAGCAGTCATAAGCACATATCTTGTCCCAAAAACAAAACCACATTTCGCACAGATCAATTCAAAACATTTCAAAACACATTTGAGTATCATTTTCCCCCAACGGAAAAACAATAAAAAGTGAGGCTACGAGAACTCACCTCAATCAAGTCTTTAGCAACCAAATCTCAATCACACAAGCAAATGCAACGACGCCCGCACACGACCTAGTCCAGTTAATGTCCCAATTTAATCATCCAATTCCAAAGCAATCTTCACGTTTGATGCATAGAGTTTAGACGCGTTGTACTATTACCTAAAACAATTTAGTGGTATGATGGTTGACGACATATCCCAATAATCATATCAATCCCATTACTCGATAATACATACTTATACTATTTAGAGAAAATAGATAAGTAATATAGATAAATATTTATAATTAATAATTATAAATATATATCGACAAGTCCATTCGGTAACCTTAGTCACTTCAAAATAATCATAAGACGGTTGAAAATTAAACGTTTACTCATAATAAACACATTAGAGAAGTTTCGCTTTTAGTGAATTTATTAAATAAATAAAATAATTAAATAATATTTTATTACTTAAAATCAAAAATCATGTTTTTATGAAAATTTCTAAGTATAAACTTTTTATAAAATTTTGACATGACCCGTACGCTCATACAACGTTTTCCAAGGTTTCAAACCTTATTTTCAACACTTTTCATAAATTCGACACTTTTCGACAAAACTCCAAAATCTCAATCTTTAACGTTTACTAAAACGTTTTTCCCAAAATATCGTTCAATATCACTTCGTAAACACATTTTCACTTCCAAAAGTCCGTCAAAACTCTCATAACGACTAAATATCGCTTATTGGGCTTTAAGGCCCAACAAGGGTCCATTAAGATATTTATAAGTCCAAAATACGATCCAAGTCCAAAACCAAGGTCCATTTACATATATAAGCATATACTTATAAGTAGAAAATAATCTGGACCACAATAAGCCCTCCCATTAAGCCATGGCTTAAATAGACTTATTGGGCCGTGAGTCCATAAGCTCAAAATTACGTATATTAAGCTTAAACATAAGCTAACAAGCTACGTATCACATTTGGTTACTACCATAAGCCTCAAAAATAGTCCACAACATACGTCATAACACAAAAATAATCAAAATCACTTTCCTAGTGATTTTGGGAAACTTTTCGTGGCATATAAGCCCAAATAAGCCAAGAAATAGCTTAAAAATAAGCCCGAATAAGCTATACAAGCTATTATCAAAAATAAGCTATCTAGCAACATATATTATTCAACCATCACGACCACAACATCAAAACTACAAAAACCCTTATTTTCCTTTTTATATCCCACGAACCAAACATCCTCTTTTTTATTTATTTCGCTTCTAAAAATCAATTTTCACGACGATCAACTTGTACAACTAAAATCTATGCATCAAAATAAACCCAAAAGGACAAACGAAATTTAAATTTAAAAACTTACAAGAAAATCTTTAAAAATGTAGATTTCGACACGAACCGAACAACCCAAACGTTGTTTAAATGAATACCCAAACACTCGTATCGACCCGGAATATCACGTTCTCCATCAAAGTTGGAAAATTTATGGTGGATTGTGATGGTGTAGGTGGCGGCCGAATAACATACACACACACACTTATGTGTGTATTTTTTTTTTAAATGAAATGGACAATGAATGGAGTGTTAGTGGTATAAGGAATATACATGTACAAGTTTAGACACATTAACTAGAAAATAGCCATTTTGTTCCCCTCTTTGACTTTCTTGACCGGATGGCATCCTATGGGGTGTCGGGTCTTTCTTTTCATTTCAGGATCACTTAAATACTCGTAAAACTCAACCGTAAAATTTACCCCAAAGTTAATTAGCATTTTTATTCACCTTAAAAATACTTTTCCATTAACCTAGAGTATTTTCACTTTAAACACTTTCAAAACTCATATGGACATTAACGGACGTGTCGGACTCATTTTTCGGCATTTCTCAAAACTCACGGGTCAAACCACCCGGAATACAAATAACACAATAATACCTTCCAAAAGAGATTATTAATCACAATAAACCACAATTCATCACAATACTCATAAAAATCATCACCGTCAACACGGTACAAAATCTGAATAAACTGACAAAAGTCAAATAGTCAAAGGACTATAAATTAAATATTCAGAACACAAAAAGGGCAAAGGTTACATTCTACCCCCCTTAAAAGAATTTCGTCCCCGAAATTCAATCTAACTTACTAAAACTAAATGCGGGTACTTCAAGTTTCATATGATCTTAGTTCCCCGTGAATTCAGGGCCACGTTTCGAATTCCACCAAATCTTGACGATAGAAATCCTACTACGCTTCAACTTCTTAAACTCTCTTTCCAAAATTTCCACAGGCTCTTCCACAAAATTCAACTTAGCATCAACTCGAATCTCATCCAAAGGAACTTGCAGTGTTGGATCAGCCAAACACTTCTTAAGGTTCAACACGTGAAACGTGTCATGAACACCGTTCAATTCCTCAGGCAAATCTAACTGATAGGCCACAGGGCCTACCTTTTCAATAACCTCAAGACGTCCAACAAATCTAGGTGCTAACTTCCCTTCTTCCCAAATCGCACCATACCTTTCCAAGACGACACTTTGAGCAAGACATAGTCACCTACACTAAACTCTAGAGGTTTCCTCCTCTTATCAGCATAACTTTTCTGATAATCAAGCGCAGTCTTAAGTCTATCCTTAATCTGCGAGATCTTCTCAGTAGTCTCTTGCACTTACTCAGGTCCTGTCAACTGACCTTCTCTAACCTCAGCCCACATAATTGGCGAACGACACTTCCTACCATACAATGCCTCAAACGGAGCACATCTCACACTAGCATGATAACTATTGTTATACGAAAACTCAACCAACGGAATATGAACATCCCAACTTCTTCTGAAGTCTAGGACGCACGCTCTAAAAATGTCTTCCAAAGTCTGAATAGTACGCTCACTCTGACCATCGGTCTGAGGGTGATAAGTCGTACTCATGTCTAAACGAGTTCCTAATGCCTTTTGCATTGACTGCCAAAACCTTGATGTGAAATGACTATCACGATCCGATATAATCGAGATCGGCACACCATATCTAGCAACTATCTCATTCAAATATAATCTAGCCAACCTTTCCATCTTATAATCCTCACACATAGGTAGAAAATGAGCAGACTTAGTCAATCGGTCCACAAAGACCCAAATTGTGCCATGCCCACTACTAGTCCTAGGAAACTTAGTCACAAAATCCATAGCTATCCCTTCCCATTTCCATATGGGAATCTCAGGTTGCTGGAGCAAGCCGGATGGCCTTTGATGCTCAGCCTTAACCTTCAAACAAGTCAAACACTTACTAACATACATAGCTATGTCCTTCTTCATACCCGACCACCAATACCTATCTCTAAGGTCATAATACATCTTATCAGCTCCTGGGTGTACAGAGTACTTTGACTTATGGGCTTCATCCATTATCAGGGTTCTCACATCACCCTTCAAAGGCACCCATATTCGATCTAGGTAGTACAAAGTCCCATCACTTCTCTGTTCTTATACTCAATCCAACCCTTTTTGTTAATCTTCATCCAAACCTTTCTGCAATCCTGCAGACTCATCCACAGCCTCCTTCTGAGCCGCCAGTATCCTATCCTTGATACTCGACTGAAGGGTCATATTCATAGCTCTAACTCTCTTAGGCTTTACTCTTTCCTTCCTACTTAGGGCATCAGCCACCACATTCGCCTTACCAGGATGGTAGCGAATCTCACAGTCATAATCACTAAACAACTCTATCCAGCGACGCTGTCGCATATTCAACTCTTTTTTACTAAAGATATGCTGAAGACTCTTATGATCCGTATAGATGACACTCTTTGTCCCATACAGATAATGTCTCCAAATCTTAAGGGCAAACACAACTGCTCCTAATTCCAAATCATGGGTCGTATAATTCTTTTCATGAATTTTTAACTGCCTAGACGCATATGCTATCACTTTACCTCTCTGCATCAACACGCAGCCTAGTCCTAACCCGGACGCATCACAATATACCACAAAGTCTTCTGGTCCATCGGGGAGAGCTAGAACAGGCGCATTACACAACTTATCCTTCAAAGTTTGAAATGCCAATTCTTGTTCCTCACCCCAATCGAAAGTCTTACACTTTTGAGTCAAGATAGTAAGAGACTTAGCTATCTTAGAAAAGTTCTCAATGAACCTACGGTAATATCCAGCCAATCCTAAGAACGAACAAACCTCAAACGGAGTTCTAGGGGCTTTCTAATTCTTAACAGCTTCAATCTTACTAGGGTCTACATGAATCCCATTACCATTTATCACATGCCCAAGAAACTGTACTTCTCTTAGCCAGAATTCACACTTAGAAAACTTAGCATACAATTTCTCTCTCTTGAGCAGTTCCAAGACTAACCTTAAGTGTTCTACATGCTCCTCTCGAGTCTTAGAGTAGATTAAGATATCGTCTATAAACACTATCACAAACTTATCAAGATAAGGTCTACAAACTATGTTTATCAAGTCTATGAATACCGCTGGTGCATTAGTCAGATCAAAGGGCATTATTGTGAACTCGAAATGTCCATAACGAGTTCTAAACGCAGTATTTGGAATGTTTTCTCATGCACTCTCAGCTGATGGTATCCAGACCTAAGATATATCTTTGAGAAAAACTGCGACCCTTGCAGTTGGTCAAATAAAGCATCAATCCTAAGAATCGAATAACGATTCTTAGTAGTCAACTTGTTCAATTCTCTATAGTCAATACACATCCTAAAAGAACCATCCTTCTTTTTCACAAATAAACCGGTGCTCCCCAAGGCGATGAGCTTGGTCAAATGAAACCTTTGTCTTGGAGTTCCTTGAGTTGTCCCGACAACTCCTCCAATTCAGAAGGTGCCAAACGATAGGGAGACTTTGCAATCGGTACAACTCCAGGGATTAACTCGATCCGGAACTCAATTTCTCAGAGAGGTGGCAATCCTGATAAATCATCCAGAAATACCTCGGGAAAGTCTCTAACCACAACAATCTCTTCTTGTTTCTTATCGCTAGCCTTAGCACTCATCAAAAGTCTCGCTTTCTCTTCCGGTCTTTCTCCTAAGACTCTAAGCACTTTGCCATCTAGTAGTGGTATCCTCACTACTTTCTCATGACAAACTATTTCAGCCTTATGATTAGACAACCAATCCATACCTATAATCACATCAAAACTCCCATGCCCGAATGGTATCAAATCGATGTCAAAGACATGACCCTCGATTTCTAGTTTGCAACCCTTAATAACCTTATCAATCTCTACTAGCTGCCCGCTAGCTATCTCAATCTCATATCTGAAACCTAATTCACTGGGTTCTATGCCTAACAGAGGTATAAAAGTAGTGGAAACAAAGCTATAGTCGGCACCAGAGTCAAATAAGGTAGTGGCAAAATGATTGTTCAAAGTAAACGTACCCGTCACAATGTTTGGATCCTGGCGAGCTTCCTCTGCTCCCAACATGAATGCCCTACCCCTAGCTTGGTTCCCTTGGTTTCCACGACCCTGACCCCCGTTATTAGCAGCAACTTGGTTTGGACGGTTTCCTCCCGGTCCTTGTGCTCTATTCAATCTAGGACATGCTGGCTTGAGATGGTCGGTACTACCACATTCGTGGCATGCTCCACGAGCAGGTGTTGGGTTCCTTACATTTACCGGGTTCACATTCCTAGGCACAACTCTACAATCCCTTGCAAGATGACCTGGGCGGTTACAGTTGAAACACGTGCGACAAGGCCCTCCGGGTGCATGGTAGGAGTTGCAAGTGGTACACTTAGGCCAAGCACCCGTATTCTCTCTTCCTACAGGGTTTGCGGTTGTAGCAAAAGCATTTCCAGTCCTAGTCCTCTTATTATCATCCCTACCATTCTTATCCTTGCTAGGTTCCCCCACATTTCCTCTTTTCTCAACCTTCTTAATTGATCCATTCCTAACAGCCTCATCGGTCAATGTTTAATAGCTAAAACCAAACCTCTCTCCAATTATATGATTTACTAGCTTTCCATAAAATATAAAAATACAAAAATAATCTTCACTCAACCCTTAGAATTCTGTTAGACCGTGATCAAGCCTTCCCAACCTATTCCTCGAGTGAACGATAAACAACACCGAGTCTTGCCTATACTACACTACAACGATTAGGTACACTGCCTAGGGAGTTGTAAAACTTCTCGTGTAGAAGTCCTACGACGACCGCACATCAATCATAAACTTAAATTCATTCCGTGACATACTAACTGCAACTTCCCGGCTCAGCGTGCAGATCTGAGAGTTCCACCACGTTAAAGCCTTACCCACAAATGAACCAGCAGTGTATTTTACCTTTTGGTCAACACTACAACTACTCATATCATGCACGGACTCTATTTTCTCAATCCATCGGGTAAGAACTACAACACCTCCCTTACCATCATATTCCTTAGGGTTACAAGCTAAAAACTCCTTATATGAACAACCTACCCAATTGCCATTCATTAACACATTCCTAATGTTCTCCTGAACATTCTCATTAAAAACATTTCCATTTTGATTTCCAACATTTCCTTGGTTACCAACCTACACCCCTATTGACTCCCTCTACATTCCCATTAACTCCCAACCCCTGGTCATTCCCTTGACCATTTAATTCGTCAACACGCTCATCATTACCTCCCTTAGGTTCTCTACCCCTCCCACCTCTACCAACCCGTTCACCCGTTCCCCTTCCTTGTGATTCGGTAACAAGCCGACCAGCACTTTGGGTTATCACCCTTGGTGGTATTATACACACGAGGAAGAACATGGGCAACGTTAGGTAGGTAGGAAGACTAACATATATAGAATATCTTACTATATATATAATTATACACATAATACCCTCTTATGGTGTCAACATCAATTTATGTGAACAATATTAGCAAGTACGAGTAAGTTGTGATACTTTTATAACTACATTAGCCACCGTATTTATATCCGCATCCTTTCCCAGTCGTACTCAGTATTGAGCTCACACATCTCAATGACTGTCATAACTAAAGAACCAAACCGTGAACACGCAAAAGCAAGCAAAAGCGCAACACCACGCACATAGATCCTATACGCAACTAAATGACGGATCTTAGGTTATAGTCTAGGCCAATCCACCTAGTTCTCTATAACCTTGGCTCTGATTACCAATATGTCACACCCCGACAATGGCGAAAACTCGGGAATGCAAAATAATGATCAATCATAACACAAGATACAATACAGAGAAAACTACAATGCATAAACTTCAAGTGTTACGAAGACCATCAACCTCGAAGAAACCTCGAGTTATGTCCCAAATCATAACCAAATCCAAAATCTTTTACAAATCTAAATGCCCACGCAGGGGTTTAAATCCAAACTTAAACTGAAACATCCAAATACTAAGAACCAAACAAATAAAAAAGCAAGGCTTCACATGAAAAATCCATCGGGATACTCCTAAGCCTGCTATCACATATCACCAACTATTCATCTTTCACTTCACCTGAAAATGATACTCCAAAAAGTCAACAATAATGTTGGTGAGCTCGTAAGTTTGACCTTAAACCCAAAAGTTGTGCCAATAACTCAAAACAGTGGACAAAAGTACAATATGATAGTGAATATATGAGAATCACCCATGACTTAGCATCCTCACTAATCATGTAAACTCGACCTAGCTTACCCGCTAGTCGAACCATGCCCTAGCATCACCGCTAGTTAGGTAGCAAATATGTCACTTACGCACTTAAAGGGCCTACCAGCTGGAGCACTATATTAGTGCAGGACCCAAAACCCTTGCATTCCAAACACAGTACATGCAAGTAAAAACAAAACCCTTGCCGTGCCAAACACAGTACGCGCAAGTAAAATCACATCACATATATTCACATAGCAATCATAAGCACATAATTGTCTCAAAATCAAAACTACATTTCGCACAGTCAAATTTCAAAACAATTCAAAACACATTTGAGTATCATTTCCCCCAACGGAAAAACAGTAGAAAAATGAGGCTGGGAGAACTCACCTCAAGCAAATCTTCAAAAATGTAGATTTTGACACGAACCGGACAACCCAAACGTTGTTTAAATGAATACCCAAATACTCATATCAACCCGGAATATCACGTTCTTGATCAAAGTTGGAAATTTATGGTGTTTGTTTGGTGGCTTATTTTGGACGCACAAGACACACACACTTATGTGTGTGTTTTATTTTTTTGAAAATGTGATGAATGAATAAAAATGTTGGTGGAAGGAATATTAGTACTAGGCATAGACACACTTGCTAGAAAATAGCCTTTCCCCCTTGACTCTCTTGACTGGTTAGAGGATCCTATGGGGTCGCGGGTCTTTCTTTTCGTGTCGGGATCACTTAAAACTCATAAAACTTGATTATAAAATTTTTCCCAAAGTTAATTAGCATTTTCATTCACCTTAAAACTACTTTTCCATTAACCTAGAGTATTTACACG
>BQNB010079744.1:0-30147 GCA_026074375.1 Tanacetum coccineum | reverse complement strand
GATTAAGATGAAGATGAAGGGTGGAGATTGGTCCCCTGGTATCCACAAAAAACTTTGTATCCAAATGAACTTAAATCAAACATATTAGCATATTTTAAACATCACATGAGCCATTTATAAGATACTTTTGTGTATGATTTAACATTGTACATATTTTATACTTTATAAAATATACTTAGGTGGTGATTTAACTATACACAATTATATAAAACATGAAAATAGAAAATGGAATAGATTAAGAACTTAGATAGACCTTAGGTGAATGAGTGATGAATGAAAGACAAGATCACACCCTTGTGATCAAACCCCAAATTTCCAAAGAAATCCCTAACTTGTTTAAACCTTGCAAATGCTTAACCAAGCCTTCCAACCTTCTTAGAATAGCTTAAGAATGATGTAGGAATACTTGTAAATGTGGTAGAAAAAAAATTATATGAATTGTGTAAGTGTTTGGGTTGAGCCGTGGGTGAGAGTGAGAGAAACAAAGAGACTGAGTTTGTTTTTAGCTAAGGAAAAGTGTTATGTGTTTACTCTTTTAGTATACTTGCTCATATATGCCAAGACTAGTCAATAACACTCATTAGGATGGACCAAGACCAAGAAAACAAAGAGGAGAGATTTAAGGAAGTATAGTGGTCAATGTTTCCTAGGCATTAACCAAGTATTAATCATCCTAGTTTAATACACTGTACAAGTTGGTAGTTTGTAAGCGATATGTCTCCCTCCTCATTTGATTGTTGGTTAAACAGAAATTTAAAAAAAAAAGTCTAGGAAAATTTTTATACTTGAAATGAATTTTCTAAATGCATTTACATGTAAATATAAATGATGTAATTTTTTTAATAAAGTGTAACTCGTGAAAATTTTGATGTCTTGGGCTTAGATTATTTTATGTAGAATTCGGCCTATGTGATAATATGGGTAAAGTTTTATAAACTTTGTGCATTGGGTACAAACATGGGTATTTGTTGAAGCGTAGAAAAGTTTTGGTGGTTTCGAGGATGCCTAAACGTAATTTATCGCGGAACGTGAACGCTTTACGTAAATAATAAAAATAATAAACTATAAAAGTTAATTATTACTTCCGTAGAAATAAAATAATGATTGCTTGTCGTAAACTTTAATTTGTTTGGTGTCCGTTGCCGTTAAATGATAATTTTTATCTTACGCGATTTAACTATATAATAAGAATTAAAAGTAAACGCGTACGTTAACTCAAAATAAATAGAGAAATTAAATACATAGTAAATGACCTAAAAAACAAAGAAGTTACATTCATCCTCCGGATTAGAAGCGCCTTGTTCTCAAGGCTCAAGTCTAGCACTTGACGAAAGGTAACGGTTTATAAGAAGAAGATGCGGATATTTCTTCCGGAACTGTCTTCACTGTACCTACCAGGTATACCAGCTCCTACCGAGAGTTCCAACGAACTTGACTAATGGGATTCTTCTTCGCTTTAGCTTTTTCACATCCCGCTCTACAATCTCAATAGGCTCTTCGACAAAAGCAATTTTCATCAACCTCGAGGATCATCTTCAAGGCACTTTGAACTTCTGGCTCTGCCAAGCACTTCTTAAAGGTTCGACCTTAAAACGTGTCGTGGACATACAAGCTCATCTTCCTGGGTACTCAGTCGATAAGCTACAGGTCCAACACACACTCACTATTTCAAAAAACGGTCTCACATATCGTCGTGCCATACTATTAAGACTTTCCTTTCTTACCAATCGTACCACTCATACCCCAATCCACGGAGGATACCTTAAGTAACACTTGGTCTCCAACTTGTTGAATTCAGAGGCTTAACCCCTCTTAACAGCATAGCTTTTCTGGTGACTTCTTGCTGTTTTCACATTTTCCTTAATCTAAATAATCTTTTCCTGTCATTTTTCTTGCTCATGCAAATTGCCGGGTCCAATAAGCGGACTTTCCTCCTACTTCATTCATATCACAAGGGATCTACACTTTCTCCCGTACAGAGCCTCGAATGGTGCACACTTAACGCTCGTGTGGTGACTGTTATTAATAAGTGAAAACTCGAGCCAAACGTGAGATGAGTATCCCAACTGCCCAGATCCCCCCCCAAAAACCATAACACAAACTCGTAAGCATATCTGACTAGCGTTTGATAGTAACCTCACTCTGACCATCGGTCTCCAGTGGTAAGTCGTACTCATATGTAGTTTTTGTACCTAACCGCCTTCTGATAGCTTGCCATAATTGTGACGCGAATCTGACCATCCACAGTCTAGATGATTGACACTGCACACCATTTCTTGCCACAATCTCAGTTGATATAAATCCTTGTCTACTTCTCCCGTTTTGTAATCTCACGAATAGGAAAGAAGTGAGCCGACTTGTCAATTTAATCCACAATGGACCCAAATCGCATCAATCCACACTATTGCTTCTAGGCAACTTCATGACCAAGTCCATTGTTATCTTCTCCCATTTCCACTCAGGAATTCCTGGTTGCTGAAGTAATCCTGAGGTTTGTGATGATCTAGGCTTAATCATAGAGCACGTAAGACACCTGCTAATTGTACTCAGCAATGTCTCCCTCTTCAATCAGGCACCAATACAAGTCTCACAACAGGGGGGGGGGGGGGGGTGGGGGGGGGGGGGGGGGGGGGGGGGGGGGGGGGGGGGGGGGGGGGGGGGGGGGGGGGGGGGGGGGGGGGGAGGACATCTTATCCGCACCCGGATGTATTGAATATCTAGAAGTATGAGCTTCATCCATGATCAGTTTCCTTACACCACCAACTGATGGAATCCAGATATATGATCGAAGAAGTAAATTCCACCATCATCTCGTCGCTCAAAGTGTGTTTCTTCAATCCCTCTTAAGCCATTCAATTGGTATCTTTGAATCCCTTGGAAGCTTCGCTCCTAGTGCTTTCCAAAATCTAAGTCTTAAAGTCCAGAATGTATAGTAAAACTCAGTAGGCACGTACTCAGCCCTTGGTTTGAGCCTTTCTTTTCCACTCAAGGCATCTCCACGCAAAACATTCGCCTTGCCCGAGTGGTATTTGATCTCACATTCGTAAGTCACAGAGCAGGCTCAAATCACCGCCTTTTGCGCATATGTACAAATCTTTCATTATCAAAGATGTACAGAGACCTCGAGGAGTCTTTGTAGAAAAACACTTTTTGTCCCCCTCCCCCCATAAAGATAATGTCTCTAAATTTAAGAGCGAACACCACCGCACCCAATTCCAGGTCGTGGTGGTAAATTTTTCTCATGAATCTTCATGTCTTTACGCGTACGCTATCACTGCCCCGACTGCATCAACAAGACGCCCCAAAACCTTGTTTCGATCTCCAAAAGACGCACAAAAGTCGTTGGGTGTATCAGGGAGTGCTAAACACTAGAAGCATTGCATAGCTTCTCCTTCAGAAATGCGAAAGCTTCATCATGCTATCACCCCACACATAAAGTCTTATTCTTTTGAGTCAATATGGGGGTGAGGAGCTGGCGAACTAGAGAAATTCTTATAATAAATCCTCCTAGTAACCCCCAATCCTAAAAATATAACGGATTTCTGTTGACGATATCAGGAGTCCTTCCAGTTCTTGACAGACTCAACCTTGTTAGGATCCACGTGGATACCGTCAATAGTTACCACATGTCCTATGAACTTGGACCACTCTTTCAACAATTTCAACCAAAATTCGCACTTTGGAAAATTTAAGCGTATATACTTTCACCTTCTTGTAGTAAGTTCCTAAAATCGTTTCAGTCGGAATACATGTTCTTTACTTCTGACTTTGAGTAGATTAAGATGTCGTCAATTTAACTCGATTAAAATTTGTCCAAATAGGCTTGCAGACGCGGTTTCATTAAGTCTAGAAATAATGGCTGGTCATTGTCCAACCCTAACTGGCAATGCAAACTGTGAACTCAAAGGTCCCATAACGTTTCTAAATGCCGGTCTTCATAAATCTTAACCTCTTGAACTCTTAAACTGAACTGATATCCTCTGAACTAATATCAATCTGGAGAAACAACACTCACGCCTTGTAATTGATCAAACAAGACATCAATCTGGGGGTAGAGGATAGCGTTCTTTATAGTCAAAACTTATTTAATTCCCTATAGTCAATACACATTCTCATCGCACCGTCTTTCTTCTTGACAAAAACCATGGGTGCTCCCCATGGAGAATGACTGGGTTGAATAAAGCCCTTCTCTTGAAGCTCTTTTGGCTGGTTCGACAACTTTGACATCTCTAACGGAGCTAATTGGTATGGCGATTTAACAACTAGCAACGCGCCTGGGATCAGATCGATGCGGAATTCTATTTGCCTCACTCATCAGAGGTAACCTACTAATCATCTGGAAATCCTCAGGGAATTCCACGTACAACCCTAATGTCATACAAGCTTCTTTTCATCAGCCTGATACACGCAATTTATCCAGAATCCTTTTTCTTCCTTTTCCGACCCTCTCCGCCTTGGACTTCAAGGATCACGCCGTTCAGAAGAGGAATACGAAACAATCTATTGTAACTATCTAATGACGACTCGTGTATGACAACCAGTCCATGCCAATAATGACACAAAGACTACTAGCCCCTGGTCGGGGAGTAGGGTCAATTTTGAACCTACGTGATTAAGCAAAGACGAAGTACAAACTACGTAAAATAGTTGTTGGTACTAACCAGCTCGTTTCCATCTGCTAGCTCACTTTCATAACTAGTATTTAAAGCGGGTTTGGTGCAATATCAATAAAAGGTGTGAACGCAGAAGAATACAAAACTCTTTTTAGCACACAGATTAAAGAGGATAACAAGCTTCAGTGCTCATTAAAATAAACTGTTACCACGTGACCACATTCGGTATTCTGCTACGATTTCACAACCACCACTAAATCTCGTCGCACGAGCTCCTTCATTCTGTTGGTTCCTTCCTTTTGGACACTTTTTCCTGTAATTCCTTTTCATACCCATCCCATAAAAGTCATATCCTAAAGGGGGGGTAACTCCTGCACCTAGAACCCTAACTCTGTAGTCTTTCTCCTAATGACCAGTTCTTTGGCACTTCCGACACTTTTGATAGGACATGTGTCCATTGGCGGGTGATAGTTGCAAACAGGTTTCCACCTTGGTAGAATTCCAATCATAACCCCCTACCCTCAGCCCGGGGCTGCAAGCATAGGCCCTGTCAGTTTTCCTTACCTGCCTCCCTGTTTTGACTGTTGGATATATTTGTTTTATCGGTTTGCAGTTGTTGTTGTTGTGGTTATTGTTGATGGTAATTCTTGTTTGTACTTCCATATTTCCCTTTGTTGCTTTCACCAAATCTATAGCACGAGCCCCTACCCATAAACTGCTTGCTCAACCCTGTTCATCAAACACGAGGCCATGTTGATGTATCATGCAGTGTTGCAAGCTTTGCAGAAGTTATATTTCCTTTGATTCTTTCAGGAACCCCACGAACATACCTTTCAAACTTCTTCTTTTTAGCGGGTACCAATATCAGGACACATCAGAGCCAGCTCATGGAAACGATAGTTTAATGCCTCGACTTCGTCTACCTTTTAGAGTCAGAGTCCAGATCTCTTGCTCCATCCATTGGATTTTCGTTTGTTGGGCAGTATTCCGTAGTTTATCATCATCTTGAATTTAGTCCAAAGGAATGATGGTAAGCATTATCGAGCCCTAGGTGTGCACATTCCCATTCCACCATGTTAACGCACGAACCTCAAAAGTACTAGCAGCAAACATAACTTTATCTTCTTTAGCACACTTGCAAATTTCAAACACTTGCTCCACCTTCTCTATTCAAACCTTAAACCAACAACTCCCTCCTTCCATTAAAAGAGTGAGGCTTTCCATTCATAAAATCTTGTACAAAACCCTGCACATTCACAAGTTCCTCCAGCATTCTAGTGTTCCTCCTCCTGAACTTCCAGGCACTATCAAATTAGCCCTAAGACTTTTCGTACTCTTCAATAGCTTTAAGCCACAACGTTTTCCAATAAACCTCTTAACATATTTCTTTTTCAATCTTCTTCTAGGCGGAGCATTATTCTATTAACAATACAAGTACAAAATCCGTAAGAATTTGTCAGAGTACGCACGAGTCGAGGTAGAATGATACTAACCGAGAAGAAAAAGAATATTAAAATAATCATGACAAATCGAATTGTGTCAATTTTATATAATCGAACAGATCGATTGAATAGTAAAAAAAAAAAAAAAAAAAAAAAAAAAAAAAAAAAAAATAATAACGCTAGAAGATAAACGTAAGGGATAAAAATAAACCAAGAAGGATATATATAAACTATATAATACAATAAAGAAAAAAGGGAAAAGTAAGTAAGAGATCCGGGAATTCGCGCGCTAAGGCATATGAGATAAGGGCATGAAGGATTCTGTAATTTTGAAAATGAAAAAAATATATTTAATTTTGGTTATAGACTAGGTTTTGAAAATGACCCAGTTCCCTATAAACCTTGTACTCCTGATACCAAATTGTAACACCCTCAAAATCTGTGTATGTCATGGAATGGCAACGAACAATGGGGTGCACGTCATAGTACAAACAAACAAGATATAGGAAAACACTTCAAAAGAGACGTTTTAAATAAGTCCATACCGATCATAATAAAATAATAGATTTTTCAACACAGTAGGTCCCACATACTTAAAAGCGTCATAAAGCTTCAACATACATTTGTTACACAAAAGTTTCACGGTTTCAAAAGATGACATATGTTTTTAAAAGTTAAAGAGTGCATCGAATTTAAAGAAAAAAACACAGAAATCCCGTCTTATGAAAATCCCCAGGGCAGCTCCCCTTACAAAAATCACCCCTTAGGACATGAAATTAAACAGCTAAAAGTCAACCACATGGTTGAGTGAATCATAGGTTTATCATTAAGATATTGGACCACAAGATATAAGTAATGGTAACTATAAAATCAAATCAGTAGTCCAAAACATGTATATTGCACTAAGCTCATGAACACAGAAACCTTAATTGTCATGAGCCCATCCAAAAAAGTATATAAGGGTGTCTGCCAAACAGCCAACAAGTTCCCTCGAAAAGTTCACAATGCACCATGATCAACTTGTTGACTCAAGAAATTCCAAGTGGAGGATTGTCAAGTCCACGATAGATCAATCCACAACACTAGCGCTCCATCGTACATAGCAATTAACTGGTTCATTATTTTGTCGGGACTTAATTGGCAAAGCGTAACCTTAGGCAATAAAATTCAGGCCAATAATCTGGATAGCATACAATTTAAAACACTGTGTCCATAAGTAAAAAAAAAAACAACCCCGATGTAATTTCACCCCTAGAGTTTATACAACAAGTAGAGTTTAAAAAAGGGCTATGATCAACTCACCGTCAAGTGAATGAATAAATAAATCGTAAGTCGACGTATAGGAAATGTCACTGAAGGTCCAATGCAACCTAAAAAATTATAGGCCGAATGAGTGAAATGTATTTATTCTAAAACTTCAGATCACAAGTTGATAACGTCACGATCACCACCTAATACTCTTTGTTTTAATTTATAAAAAATTAAAAAATAAAAATTTGAATCTTGAAAAATTAGTGTCCACGTAATTGTATTGCAAATGATGTATACTTGTCAAATAATTTAATTATTCGCCAAAAATACTTATTTAATTTTGTTATTACTTACTTAATGTTTTATCGAATAAGTAATTTAAAATTCGTCTATGTGCAAAATAAAAATTTATAAATTAAAAACACGTATAAATTTAATAAAAGTTGATTCTAAAAATTATCGCCAAATTTTTTATTAATAAACAACCACCACTATTCATGTCAGGGAAATTAGTCTAGTTTCCAAACATACATCCTAAAATTATGAAAATTGCAGGTTTTATGTAATATGACGATCGAACAACTTTGTAGTTTACACTTCGGCTCAACAAAACCGAAAGGTGTCGATCAAAACTGAGTTCAGTAGCTGTTGAAGCATTTACGTTTTTCACTCAGCTTTTAAAAATAATGTTCGATAACTTTGAAACGTCGTATCTTACTCGTTTTAACTCCGTTTTTAGCGTTCTTTATATGTATGAATTCGTGGCGAGATGAACTATGTTTATAAAACGTCCACTATTTTTATAAGTGGCTGTGTTAAATCAGTATTTCAAAATAGTTTATAAAAGTATTTTTTACTAAACATAAATCTTGCAACAATCTTATCTCCATCGTTATAAAGCTTCGTTTTGCGAGTTCTTATATGCTAAGAATCCTCATGACATGTATATTATTATATAAAAAATACATTTTATCAGATGTTGGTTTATCTCAGTTTTTATAAAATAAGTTTTATAAAAACACTTTGTCATTTAATTATCCAATCTTGTAACTAGCATAACTTCTTCGTTATAAATCGGTTTTTCGAGTTCTTTACATATTCGGATAAAGTCTAATCGAAGAGTACTTTCAATCAGCTAGGTTTAGTATTTAAAAAAACTTAAATATTGTCAGATACATCCAATTGTTTCGTAGGTTTAGGGTTTGTAAACTGTTGATTTATAAACTTGTTAACTTTTTTGACCTTTTATAAGGTCCTCTAACCTACATTATACTACATCTTCTTGGTTCTCAAGTCCATCATTTGTCCAAGAAATTGTCCAACATACGCATTTAACTTCATAATCCTTATAATTAAGTAAATATTCATAACTTAACAAATACTTTATATAAGTTATCCATTGATTATAAATCCTTGTCCAAAACATATTAGCATATTTTAAACATCACATTAGCCATGTATAAGATAATTTTGTGTATGATTTAACATTGTACATATTTTATACTTTATAAAATATACCTAGGTGGCGATTTAACTATACACAATTATATAAAACATGAAAATAGAAAATAGAATAGATTAAGAACTTAGATAGACCTTAGGTGAATGAGTGATGAATGAAAGACAAGATCACACCCTTGTGATCAAACCCCAAATTTCCAAAGAAATCCCTAACTTGTTTAAACCTTGCAAATGCTTAACCAAGCCTTCCAACCTTCTTAGAATAGCTTAAGAATGATGTAGGAATACTTGTAAATGTGGTAGAAAAAAATATGAATTGTGTAAGTGTTTGGGTTGAGCCGTGGGTGAGAGTGAGAGAAACAAAGAGATTGAGTTTGTTTTTAGCTAAGGAAAAGTGTTGTGTGTTTACTCTTTTAGTATACTTGCTCATATATGCCAAGACTAGTCAATAACACTCATTAGGATGGACCAAGACCAAGAAAACAAAGAGGAGAGATTTAAGGAAGTATAGTGGTCAATGTTCCTAGCATGAACCTAAGTATTAATCATCCTAGGTTAGTACATGTACAAGTTGGTAGTTTGTAAGCTATATGTCTCCTCATTTGATTGTTGGTTCACAAAATTAAAGAAAGAAAAAGGCTAGGAATATCTTTGATACTTTGAAATGAATTTCTAGCATTTACATGAAATTATAAATGTGTAATTTTATTTCTATTTTTAGACGCATCCTAACCTTGTTCGTCACCAAAATTTAGAATTTCAGTATCAGTCTCACTGTTTATCTTTTCTGAATTACCACCAGATTCAGCATCTGCATGAGATAGAGTTTCACGAACCATCTTTGTGGATGTAGCATCCTCAGGATGTACAGAAGGTCCAATAGTTTCATCCTGAGATGCTATAATCCACCTCTGGAATATGCATTAATCCATGGTACGTTGTTTCTTTGGCTTATGCAGTTCCAGAAGTGACTTTGCAGCTTGTACATCTGTAGCACTGCCTTTCCCCTTAACTTCAACTACTGGGAGTTTTCTGGTGGTCTATGGAGCAGGTTCACGAATAGCCACTCTGTTAACATGTGCTTGACCATATGCTTGAGAAACTTCCAAGCTCATTTGAGTACCTTGTTATAGATTGTACTCATAATCATCCATATGAGGTTCAGGAGCCGGTTGAACTTCATCTTCATCAACCAGTTTGAAGGAACTCTTCTCCTTGTGAATGTTATGTCTGTTTTACCAGCTGGAGGTGACTCGAATGGGTGAGCTGAGTCTGCAGGAGTGACATTTAAGGCCTTCCGAAGAAGATCAGCACTCAGAGTAAGCCAGTGCTCATCGACTTGAAAGCTATAAACCCCAGTCTTTGCATCATGAGTCAGAGTATTCCAGAATAGCTGAATATAGATAGAAGGGACATTTGCTGATGTAGTTAATGCCCTAACAAAGATATCAACTGAAATGCGGAAGATAGGATTCATTTGCAACTTCTGTAGATCCAAGAGAAGGTTTCCCTTTCTAATTTGTAACCACTCCGAGCAATGAAGGATCTGTTCATCTCTTCTTTTTCACATCTCTTTCACATTCGATCGTTTCATACACATTGAGAGACCAAGTTTAACCGTGTTGATCACATTATTCTGTTCTCATTTGCATGTACCTCATGTTGCTTCAAGTAGGCATACAACTGATCAAAGTTAGACTCTTTCAAACCTCGGTTTAGTTTGACTTCAGTAATGAATAAATCTATCCATATTCAGGTAACATGTTGTTCACAAAACTTAGAGTTATGCTGCATTCGGGACATGGTCATCTTGATGTTTCTCATGTCGTTTAATGATCTTCGAAAACATAACATAGTAAATCATGAATGGTCTCTCCTTTGATTTGACAGACAGCGTTCAAGAATTCATCGTATACATGTGATTCCTTGTCATTCTGTGTTAACTCAGAAACCTTCCAGAATTCATATTTTACATTGTCCCATAATGTCTTTGGCGTCAGTGTAATGGTTGATGAGTGTGTAGGATGTCTTTTGGTTTACCTTGAATCAATTTATATTCGTAGCACGAATCGTCAGTTTATACCTTTCCTTTTCTTTCAGCAGAAAGGTCTGTAAAGACTCTAGCACGTTCTGGACCTAGTGAAGTGCACCCTCATTTGCTTCAGCATCTGTAGCAGGAGTTTGTTATGAACGTTCTCCATTTGAAGAGAGTGGACCTTCAGGTATTCGATTTCATATGTTCTCTCCATTATTCCTTTCCAGGACAATACAGTCGGTTATGCGTTGTTGCCAAGATTCAATGTCTGTGCTGTTAAGCATTGGTGGGCAGTGAATCGGAGAGACGGCATACCAATTATCTTCTGAAAATTAGACTATCTTGATGTGTTTGGTTATGAATGCAATGTACGGTTCACGGGTTTTACAAGTCTATGATTTATACCTCCGATAAAAGATTAACGGGATTTACAAATTCAATTAGAAAACCGTGATTGTTTTGATGTGGTATTTCATCGGTGATACAGCGGCCAAGGGTTTAATTGTCCTAAACAGATAATCGTCTGGCTAGGGTTACAGCTGTTGTGTCAATAGGCGCCAACCAAGCTGAAACGGGCCTTAAAAATACAGGATGGGCCGAGTGGAGGCTTAGAACCAAAAACAAGTCTTAACAACAAATTCCAAAAATAAGGAAAAGTGTAATAAACTCATGATGTAAACAAGCTTTTTGGGCTTGAAAAATCCTTAACCAACTTAAAGGGTGGTTACAACGTGATCGTGCTCGTTTTTTTCTTCGATTTGAGAGGTCACGGGTGAAAGGGACTTAGGATCAACAAAGTTATGGTGTGTGTTTACTGAAAACCCTTTTCTTCACCAAGATTGTCTTGTCAAAACGCAGTGCTATCTTTAAACCAAAACGCAGTGGTTCGAAAACTAGGTTGATCTTAGTAGAGTTATAGTAGTAGTGACACCAAAAACGCCAATGACACAAAACGCATTTACAGTGACACCAAAACGCAGTGACCTTTGGTCAAAACGCAATGAATCTTGGTCAAAACGCAATGAAAATTTTGGTCAAAACGCAATGAAATTTGGTCAAAACGCATTGAAATTGGTCAAAACGCATGAAATTTTTCAAACACAATGAATTTTCTTCAATACGCCAATGTAATCTTGATCAAAAGCAATGATGAAATTTCTTCATAACGCTATCTGCAATCAAACGCAATAGAACAAAACGCAACCAAAAATTCAAAACGCAACATGAGTACATCAAGACGCACATGAAGAAAAATCAAAATAGCAACATGAACGAAACATCAGAAAACGCAACATGAATTTTGCCAGAAAGTCAAACCAACGACGAAAACAATACGAAATTTTTTTCTCACCAAAAATCGCCTTTTAATCTCCCTTGTTGCTCTTTTAGATTGATTTGCTCTTGCACAATTAGCTATTATGCCTAGCATCTTGCTTTCTATCATAACTGTCCACATCTAAGCAACCTAAAATTTCGGGGTTTTGGAATTTTTTTTCTTCCAATATTACACATCCGGTAAATTTGATCTTGTTTAACAATGTGTGATCAACCACGAATCCCACACGTTTAGCTCTGATGCCAATTGTAGGATCGTTTAATTTTAAACGGGTGATGATTCGAGTGGTTTAGCTAGTTTATAGTGAGAGAAACACAAGAGAGAGATTCTAGAGAGAGCGGATGTATGTGTTTTATGAAATGAAATAATGCCTAGCTTCCCTCTTCAACGTTGGAAGTGGGCTATATATAGTATTACAATATACCGGGCAATTAGTACCCGGCTTTAATACGAAAATCATACTAATAACTATTAAACTACGACTATAATAAACAGTAAAATACATGGGGGACCGAGTCCCTTTTTTTGTCTCATATCTAAATTTATTTAATAAAAAATTGTTAATTAATATTATTTAATTATTTTCCTGTCGGTAGCGTTGTTTGATTCTAAATTCTTGCAGGAGAGTGTATATAGGCACATTTTTGCTTGTTTTGTGGTCTTCGGGCAAAACTTCGGGCAAAACTAAAAAGTTGTCCGGAATGTCGTTTTACATCAAATTGCTTTAGAGTCCGAGTCGTGAAAATGTGATTTAAACTTAGGAATAACATATATCTCCTTTAAATATGTTACGAAAAATTACCGATTACGCGGTTATCGATTTTATGTGACAATAAAAGATCAAAAGTCAAAAAGTCAATTCAGACCCAAAATGTCAAAGGGTAAAATAGTCATTTAATATTCTGAAAATTGCCAGTTGTTACACAAGTATTCACAGTGAAGATGAAAATCCTTCCAGAGCCAACATCAAACAAGCTCTGCGGTAGGTGACTTGTGAGATCCTATAAGGATCAAACTTGTGACACTAGATATCGATTCGGTCCAGATTATGAATTGACGGTTGACGAATTTTGAAATGCTTAAAACTCTTGACGTGTTACAAAACCACTTTAGCAAGTGACACATCGATTGATTTTCAAATCAATTTTCTATTCAATCGGTGAGATAGTAACTCACCGGTTCACTCATATCGTGTTGTCTGCTTTGAGACGCTCCGGTATTGAGAACGACTAGTGCAGCTGCGAAACCCTGTCAAATAGATTCTTTTGAATTCTACCTGATCACAGACATTATTTATTCAGATCAACGGGGAACCATGGTTATTGCAACCGTATTTGAAGAAAGTGAACAAAGAGTCATTCGTCTATATATGTTGTTTATCACTAACATAAACCTGCAGGTTATCCCGATGATGACGTACTCTGTACCAGTGAAGTCGAATCCATAGCCACATGTTCATACTCGACCAACAATTACAAAGACATGACGAAAGCTCAAGTACATGTTACTCAAGTCTTCCGCTACTCTGATACTCAAATATCTTCCTTGAAGTGTTAAAGTGTTCAAGAAAAGCATTGCAAGGGAGATTATTCGATAGCTTTCAAGATAAAGAAAAGTATGAGCATGTCGGTTCAAAAGTCACAAGATCACAAGAAGTCAAGAGATTACAAGATGATGAAAATAGATTTTGCTTGGTTGATGATCTCAATAAGCTCAATATCACATACAAGTCAAGCTAAAGGAACAAGCTCAAGCCTAAAGTCTTAAGATCGCTACATCAAGTTCACAAGATAAAGATCAAGTAATCAAGTTTACGAGCAAAGAATGAAGGCATTCATAGAATGCTAAGCTTAAGTTTTGTAAATTGGAGTAACCTCCCTTAGGGGGAGATTGTTAGAAATACGAAAAAGTATCGGTCACTGCCAATATATCGTTAAGTAGCTCGTAGTATAATATTTGTAACTTAGCTAAGCTAACCTGGTCAACATAAGATACCCTTTATGTTGACCGGCCTTTGTAAGGGTATAAATACCCTCTCCATACCATGAAGAGGGTTTGTTGTCTCATTTTATTATTACTCATTTCTTCTTTTCTCTCTCTAAGTGTTTCAACCCTCCTCTTTCTTTCTTTAGGATTTTCTATCTTTCTACTTAGTCATTTGTTAAGTGATTTGATACTTCTACATATAACCATATACTAATGTATGACTTGCTAACCAAGATTATGAAATAATGTAACATAATCTACGATAATATGGAATTGAACTGAACTAATTACTCTTCAACCCTTATGTGCTAATTAATTGCCGAATGGTTCTTGCTGTTTAGAATGTATTTTTATACCACTTTCCCCATCTTTTTGGGAATGATGTACTTCCTAGATTCGTATCAATACCTCATTCCCTGGAAGATGGGGAAAGAGACAATTCAAACATCAATGACCATTCAACAATTAATTAGGAAGAATAACTAGTTTTGTTAAATTCCATATTATCGTAGATTATGTTTCCTTATTTCATATTATTTGTTAGCAAGTAAGACATTAATATAGATAGTTATAGATTATCGATGTTAGGGTTTATAAAGAGCTTTGTGAAGTCTTTCATCTCGGAGAGCCCTATGATGTTTAACTTTTTGAGGGTTAATTATATCAAATATATAGTATAGTATTACCGGGAGTATCGGTCTCTCGCTTCGTTATCCACAAAGTTCAAAACCGGACCCGGGTCGTTTTGTCCTGACGAGACATGAAATTGACGGTTACGTTATTGGTTTGACTTTTGGATGCTTGAATAATCAAAGATTAGATTGGTTATCTAAATCCTACGAGAAATTATAAAAATTTAAACTAAGGAATGCTTGAAACTACGGGAAAATCATAAAAAGGCATGGAATTTAAACTTAAAACTACGGGAAAGCATAAGAAGGCAATTAAATAACTTAAAAATCTACGGGAAGCATAAATAAGGCATAAGAGGAAAACCTAAGTCTACGGGAACAGAAAAATAAAGGCAAATAAACTTAAAACACAAAAACGAGAACGAGACTTAAAAACGAACGCGACTTAAAACCTAATTTATTAAATTTAAATCCTAAAGTGATTTTCTTACTATCAATAAGTCCTAAATGACTAAAAAGTAAGAATGAAGAAAACTAGACCAAAAACGGAAGTAAATTAAGCTTAAAAACGCGAAAACGAGAACGGGACTTTAATCCCGTTCTTTAAAAAACAAAATTTTGCGAAAATGACCCTACAAATGAAATTATATTTTTCCTAAAAACTATATGATAAAAGAAATTTTTTTAAAAAAGAATTATATTTTTTTTACTTTTTTATAATTTTTTATGAATTAAAAACGATTTAAAGAAATTAAATGATAAAAAATACTAAACGATTTTTAAAAATTATGAAACAATCATACAAAGTAGATAAAAGTGAGACGAATGCAAGAAAAATAAAAAAGAAGAAAAATGGCTTATTGAATAAGCAGGAATAAGCTGAAACAGGCTTATGGGCTATTGGGCTAAAACAGGCTTATCTATTTAATTTGGTAAACACAGACAGATGACAAGTCCCAAGGGCAGCGGTAAGAGTGTGTGTTGCTAAGAGTGAGGTCGCAGGTTCGAGTCCTGGACCTTACTTTTTGCTACAATTTTTTTTTGATTTTTCCTTTAACACTTTTGTAAAACAGACAAAAATAAGAAGATTTAAAAAAATGGCTTTTTGAGAAATCTTAAAATAAGCTGGGAAAAGCACATTTAAAAAACAGACAGAAAGCTTAAAACAATAAGGCACAAAAAAGGCTTTAAACTACTTGGTTGACTATAACTAATGAGCAAAAAGTAAATGGAAATAAGCAAAGAAAGACAAAGTACTATATCAAATAAGCAAATAAGAACATAAATAAGCCAATAAGACAGACAAAAAAGAAAGGAAAAGCAAATGAGCAATTAAGGCTAAAACTGCTAACTAACACAGCCTATGAGGGCACTTTTGGCTTATTTTTAAGACTATTTAAGCACATGGAATAAGCAAAGAGCTACAAACAGATGGAGATTAGAGGCAAATAAGGACTTTAGGAAGGAAAAATAGGCATTTTGAACAACTAATAAGCAAAGAAAAAGCAAATAAAAAGGGCATCTCACACATCAACACATGCTGAATTTGAATTTTTAAAAGACAAAGGGCTTAATTTTCAGCCTAAATTCTAAGCACTAAATAAGCTCTAAAGTTCAAACTAAGCTGAAGCAGATTGAGATCTATATCCTAACTACTTATACTATTAAATTCAGACCATGAAACAACCTATAACTAAACTAAAATGGCCAATGAAAAATGGACTTTTACTTGAAAAGCAAACTGTAACAGTTTTATGCTAAAACTTAAATGACATATTGTACTCATAAGGAAACATTTCTTACTACATTTTAACATTTAAACAAAACTAGTAAAGGCACTAAAAATCAATTAACATAAATCCAAGCTTAAAAGCTAATATGATAGGAACAAGAAGCTCAGACTCAAACTATAACCTCTAAAAGTTTATGAAAAAGAAATGTAGACTTTAAAAACTGACTTGAGGGCTAGATCAAACCTTGACAAAACTGAATTGATAACCAACAAATGGTTTTAACCATATTTGACCCATTTTGGGTCCTTGACCCAAACACCCCTTTAAAAGGGTGTTGCTCATTTTTAAACTGATTTTAACCTAAAACAGATAAGTTTTTTTTATGAAGACTTATTTAAAATGACTAAATGAAGGATTGAAAACAGATTTTAACTATTAAAAAGCACCAAGCCAATAAGCTAGAGCTTATTGGCTTTTGACTGAGTTTTTGTGAAAAACTGATGTAAGCTAATGTATTTGGCAACAAATGATGAACAAGCAAGAGTGAGCATAACTAGGCAATAAGACACAGAAATAAGCAGTTTTTAAGCATAAATAAGCAAGAGCACAAATAACAGTTTAAGAGCATTCAAAAGACAAAATTTTTTTTTGCATAAAACTTAAATTTCATTCAGACATAAAAGGTTTACAAGGCTAAAAAGTTAAAATGACAGAATATTAAAGGCTAAAAACATAAAAAAACATTAAAAACTAAATTAATCTACTCCTAGGTACTCTCTTCAATCTTTGTCTTCTTCCTTTTATATGCTGTCAAGGTGTGTTTGTTGTGCTTTTTGTGTGAGAAGCCTCAAAAGCAAATCTTGGCCCTCCATTATGCTTGCTCTCCAAGCCCAATGATCTAAACCCTTCATTTTCGTACTTGTCCCATCAACGAATAAGGAATTAGAGGATTGCCAGCGTGTAATGTTATGTGGGGTTTGTTTGTAGGGGGTGTGACTTTGCTTTGGCAGTTTGCAGGGGTGAAAACGAGGGGTGAATAGTGCCAAAAGGAGTTTGGCGGGAAAAAGGAAGAAGATATACAGTGTTTTGAGTGAGCAGGGAAAAGTTTGGGGTTTTGTCAAGTTAGACCCTTCAAGTTGTATGGTGTTGTTGCAAGTTAAGTCTTTGTGGTGTATTAACTTTGGGGATTTTTTGCAAAAACAGTCCCTAAGGTTATATCGTGGGTTTACACCCACAGTCCTTGGGACTAACAGGGTTATAGGGTTTTGGTTAAAAATGCTAATGGTTGTAAGGTTGTGTTTTGGGCCACAGATGTTTGGCCGGGTTTATTTAAAGGGATTGGGCTTTTTGGGGTTTAATATAAGAGGGTTTCATTTAGTGAAATATGTAAGTGGGCTGACCCGGGCCCACTAGGTGGGTACGGGTGGGCCCTCTTTTGACAATTTAGGTTTTCGGGTTCGGTTTTCGATGCTCTTTCCAATGCCACTTCTCGGGGTTGACTTTGACTTGATTTTAACTTTTTGACTTGGCTTCGATTTTTACTTTTGCTTCACGATCTTTCCGTTCCCGTGCTCGATTTTTCACGCTCTTTTCAAATCCGTGCTCGGTTTTGTCCGATTTGGCTTCGTTTTCGTCCTTTAGTGAATATCCAATACCTGCACAGTACAAACATAAAAACAAGCATATTTATGGCATTTTATGTGCGTTTTTTGTCGTTTAGGGTCGTTTTATTAGGTAAATGGTATGTGTAAGTAAAAGCATACCAGTAACCTTAGTATGATGTATGATGATGAACAAAAATGTCTAAACCCTTGTTTAGCAAATAAACCCTAGTTTCTAAGTTTATGAAAACCCTAATCCAATGAAAACCATAATCTTGCATTTTCTTTGCTTATCCCTTTTAAATGCTTAAGCAAGCCTTAAAACCTTCTTGGTATATCTTAGATATGATGTAGGAATACTTGAATGTGTTGTAAATAAATTTTGTATGGATTCGTAAGGGTGTTTGTAGTATGTCGTGGCTAGGAAGGAGGAAACAAGAGAAATGGTGATGTTTTTCTTGTGAAAAATGAAGTGTGCGTGTTCTACTAGTAATGCATCTCATATATTTACTTCAAAGACTAGTCAAAGACCACTTGGAAAGTCTAAGACATAAAGAGTGAAATGAGGAAGTCTTATGGTCAAGATAGCTAAAAGTCCTTAAGGTTTAAATGAGTTAAAGTTGTACAAAGGTCAAGTTGGTAGTTTGTGTGCTCATTGTCCCCTTGGGACAATGTTTCATCCAAAAATATAGGGGGGGATGTGCTAGTTGGTGATTTTTGATCTTATACAAAATATCTTGCATTATCTTGAAGTTACAAGTTGTAAAAGTTAGATATAATGGTATAACTTGTAATGTGTAAGTTTAGGCTTAATTCTTTTATGATAAATTCAACCAATGTGATAACAAGGGTGATGTTTTAATAAAAATTAAGCATTCGGTATAAAAATGAGTATTTGTTGAAGCGTAGAAAAGTTTTGGTGGTTCCGGGAATGCCTAAACGTATTTTATCGCGAAACGTAAACACTTTACGTAACCAATAAAAATAAAATATGCAAAGATAATAATTATACTCCAAATAATTATCTAACACTTGCTTGACGTAAACATTTAATTGTTTGATGCCCGTTTACATTGAATGATAATTTTTAGCTTACGCGATTTAACTTAACGATTAAAATTAAAAGCAAACGCGTACAAGACTAAAAATAAATAGTGAAATTATTGACGTCGTACAATGACCTAAAATACGGGGTGTTATAATAAGACTATTGTTTCCTGACGGTTCGCTCCCGTTGTCTCAGTTGTTTAAAGGACCGAGGGCTAATACTGCTGCAATAATAATAATAATAAAGCCAAATTTCGACTCTGGGAATATCTAAATAAAGCCTTCATCTCTGGACTCGTAGTTGAGTTGTTTCAGATGAAATAAAAAGGATATCCCCTAAATCATGTTAAATTAGAATCTTAATGTGGACCTTGTTTTTCATCAAATCGGTTCTCTAGGAAAGGACTTCAAACTAATTATTATTTAAACCAGACACCTTTATAATAATAAGACCATAATCTATTAAAATAAGTGATCTCATTTCACTTTATGTTTTCCAAATACACATAGAGGAATTAGGAATAATGGAGCAAGAAGTAGCTGCGCTTACACAATTAACATTTACGAGTAGTGTTCGCATCTAATTTTATATTTAGCTATGATTTCGTTTTAAGCTTGGTTGGGGATTATGAAAATCGAGGATGATGATATTTGTCTTCTAGAGACACCTAGTTTGCGGGTTTCCCATTTTTAAAGCCTTTTATATAATTTGAATAAAATTTTAACTTAGTTTATTATTTATTAATGAATAAATGGTTAAAAACGGGGCAATTTCAAAACAAATGACTTTTTTATACTCCTTTGATGAACACCTTTCTGTTCTTGTTTGATGTGAGGGATTATTAGTTAAGGGGGGTTAAAAGATTTTCTTTCACAACGTGTAAAATAAACATTGCGTGTGGGACCAGCAATGGCTTAGTGTGGGGGAATTTTGATGTGTGCTTAAACACACATTATTTTTATACCAGAAAACATACTAAAATAGACAAATAACTTTAAAATATATAAAATTATATTGCAAATATGTTTGGTATGTGTTATTATGTCTTGCAGGTACAAGGGTTTGAAAAGAAAGCAAAAACAGTGATTTTTGGATGAGTTTTGACGATGTTTTCACGTTTATCGAGATTCAAACCTAGTCGGAAAAATTCCCCGAATACTCCATTGGAAAGAGCACGAAATTACGAGTCCGTCGGTACCTTTCTCAACTTTTAAACTGGTCCAAATATTCTAATATGGACCGGTCAAATTTCTATTTGACCTTCTTTATTAAATCTGGACCATCTCATTTTGTCCTTAAAAGAAACTCTTTGTATAATATAATAGAGAAACACTCTAGCATAGCTAGAAAAGTAGGTAACCCTTGTGTCTTTCTACGTCGAGGTCGCGGTTCGAGACTGGCTAATGCCAGGTTTTGCAATATGCCCCACTACCATGTCAGATGCCACGTGGCCTACTTCGGTGGTGACACGTGGCAACCCAACCCGACCCGTTAATCCGACCCGTTAACCTGCTGACGTCACCTGATGATGTGTCATGTGGGTCCCACTTTCAGACACGTGGCGGCGGCTGTCCAATAACAACTTGCCACGTGGCGGTTCTAACAGCTCATCATGTGTATGTGGCGGCTAATGATTGTATGAGGTTGCAGAGGTGGCAGGTTGGCTGGCCAATAGGAGAGTCACACATGTATACGGTGACAAGGTTGCAGAGTTGGCAGACACCTGATCCGAGGTTTCTAGAAGCTAATCATTGAGGGAATTTTATTGGTGGAGAGATGCTGACGTGGCCAATTGATTTGCTGAAAGTGTCTTAAATTTGCTGGCATCTTGGAGGACTTGCGAAATGACTAAATCACCCCTCCAGGCTTTGGGCTATTTAATCCCCCACACCTCTTATCATTTGGACCATCTTTCTTACACATCTTTTTTTACACATAGTATTTAGCTTATTTGTAATAGTTTAGATCTTGTAAAAGCTTTTATAGCTTATTAATTCAGCTTAATGTACCTAGCTTATTATTAATAAAAATAAAGATGAAGAGTTTTTGTGGGGTGACTTGAGCTTATTTCTTTATCTTATCCTCTATTCTTTTTCATCTCACTTCTCTAGCTTATATACAAATAAGCTCAATCCAATAGCTCATTCTTGGATTATTATCACCTAGCTTATATTCGAATAAGCTCTACATAGCTTATTTTGAATAAGATTCTTATTTCGGTTGGTCTATTTCTATTTCTTTCTATTTAAAAAGATTTTGAATAAGCTTCATAAAAGCTTCTTTCGAGAGCCTTATTTACCAAGCTTCATTTCGAATAAGCTCTCCTTTAGCTTATTCGATCTAGCTTATCTAGTAGATTATTAGTTTTTCTTGGTAACCCGAATTTAGTTATATCTTATTTCGAGTAGATCTTATCTCTTAGCTTATTTTCAAAAGTAGTTACCTTATAGCTTATTTCGTTTTACTTCTTTGCATAAGCTTTTTATTCGGATGAGCTTTACTAGTAGCTTTTTTTTAATAAGCTTTGAATCTATAGCCTATTTCGGTTATAGCTTATTAACCGAATACGCTAGCTTATAGCTTATTTCGAATAAGCCCTTGTCATATTAGTTTTATTTTACTTTTAAATATATATCCAGCTTTAGATTCTAATAGCTTTTAGCTTATCCTTTTCGAGATACTTAATATTTCAGATTTAAGCTTTTAGCTTATAGCTTATTCATATAGCTTATTCGTATTAACCTTGATTGTGTTTTAATTTTGATGGAACCATTCCTACATCTAAGGCGTGGAGCTTAGAGGGCTTATAAGCTAGCTTATTCTTTAATGTTTAAAGCTTTTGTAGTTTTTATAAAGCTATTTAGTATATAAAGTTTACAACTTTATCAACTAACTAGTGGAGTAAAATCTAATAAAGAAGTAAACTTTAGTGTTTTATTAGATTATAAGATCGGGTGGTTTAGTTCGTCTCCATTTCGTCAAACATGTTCTACTTTCTTACCTTTTTCAATCCGTAGTAGTTTTAGTTTAATAATTAGTTTAGAAAAATATGTTTATGATGATGATTGTTAATTTGATTGATGCTAGCTTAGTAGTCATGATTAGTGAGTAGATTATTATATGCTTATTAAGTGAGTAGTGACTAGAGAATTAAGTGTGAAATAAAAGGGATTGTTGATTAATAATTTTCAAATTATTTAGATTTCTTTTTTGGTTATTTTGACGGGCAAAAGCCGTTAGGATAATCAAACATTAATCTAGTAATTTGTACCAAAATAAAAGATTGTTTTCAAAATAAACCAACGTTGTAAGAAAATAGTTTTTAACGGGTACTAATTCATCAAATAAAACTCTCCTTAACACTTAATGATCTTTTCACCTTAGACAAGCATATCCGTTAGACATATCTTTTAGATCTTTTAGCTTAATATTCCTTAGTTTTAATCATCAGTATCGTTTATAATTCCATAAAACCAACCAAAAATATATGATAATCAAGTATCTAATAAAAGACATCAACGTGAATTTCTATTCATTTCTCACCGTGGACATGACTCCGGAAGATTGAATTATTACTTGTCCTTAAGTAATTCTTTTATTGAATGGGAAATACTATATTATTACTTGACACGTTTATGACGTATCAGTCAAGATTTGTGACAGTTGTTAAGCAAACTGCAGACTTGGACAAAGAATCGTATCACAAGCTCTTTGACATTCTTAAACACTATTAGAATGAAGTTAATGAAATTTGTGCTAAAAAATTTGCTAGGAATGCAAATCTATTAGCACTTGTTGCTGCTGCACAACATTATCTAGAATACCATAATCAAGCACCAAAACCTCACAAATCTATTGCACCATCATCAAGAAAAATAACATCATCCAAATCACATACTACTACCAGGAGTAAAGGCAAAGAGGCAGTCAAACTAGTTACACCACCATTTGAGTCAGCATCTGATAAAGACAGTGATGAAGAATAGGCTCAAAGGAATAAGCAAATTCAGAAAAGTTTGGCTCTCATTGCAAAGAACTTCAAGAACATCTATAAACCTACCAACAACAACCTCATAACTTCATCAAATACCAGGAACAAGAATAGGGATATGTCTCCAACGAACAGGAATGACAATCAATCTAGGCAGTTTATGAATCAGAGGACGGTAACAATTGTTGGGGCTAGGGAAACTGTATGGAATTAGGTAGTTCAGCAAACAGGGATTCAATGTTTTAACTGCAAGGGGTTTGGACACATGGCTAAGGAGTGCATGAAACCAAAGTGGGTTAAGGATTATGCGTGTCACAAGGAGAAAATGATGCTATGCAAGCAAGAAGAGAAGGGTGTGCCTCTAAGTGTAGATCTGGGAGATTGGCTAGATGAAGAGCCGGATGAACAAAAATTAGAAGCACATTACATGTACATGGAAAAGATTTAAAAGGTCTTAACCGTACAATCAGGACCTACCTTTGATGCTGAGCTATTGGAAAAGGTATAATCCATCGATGACTATAATGTATTTGTAAATGAAAGACAACATTCTGAGCAACCTGAATCCATTAACACATATGTGGTGGAAAAGGTTGATAGCAATGTCATCCCTGCTTCATCGGATATGTGTGATAATGAAGGTAAGGATGACCAAAATGCTGAAGAATATGACGATGAGCGTGTTGTGCTTGCTAACTTAATTGCAAATTTAAAACTTGATACTGATGAAAATAAAAAGATTCAAAAGCAATTAAAGAAAGCAAACGCATCACTCGCTCATGAATTGAAAGATTACAAATCTGCTCTAACGGAGTCAAATGACGTTCAGGATAGATGGATAAGTGCCCTTTATTAGAAAGAGGTTGAGCTTGAGAAGTACAAAACATATAAAAATTGTCAACTTGATAAGGAAGAGATTGAGCTTAAATACAAAGAAACTCTTGATTTATTAGCTCAGCAAAAACAGCAATCAAATGAAGCTTTAAAAACACAAGCTTATGAAACATTTCAATTTAAAGAGAAAAATGCTGAGTTAGCACATCATGGGTCTTTAGAACACATTCGATATGATCTTCTTCAAAAGGAAAAAGAACAATTGCAAAAGGATTTTAAAATAAGTCAAGATAAAGATATTGATATAATAATTTCTTTGGAAAATCAAGTAAAGTTTTTAAACGACGTTGTTTATAAAACTAATAAGTTTGTCCAAATCATTCATATGCTAGCTCCCAATCCGAGCTCGTATTATAATGGTAGAACAAGTTTTGTTAATCCTATGTACCTCAAGAAAGCTCAATCTGAAAAACCATGTTTGTACTAGGTGCCATTCGATAAAGATGATCTTGCAAATATATTTGCACTTAACAGTGATGAGACCCTCATTCTTGACGAAGAGAGTAGATCAAAATTGGATAAAGACTTAGTGAAACCATATGATTACACATATCAAAACAGTCTTTACGAGCTTTTTACACCTCAAACACAGAAATCTCTTGATCAATTGTATTTTTCCATGAAACTTAGAAAGAAATTGTGGAGAAAATCTTTTGTTAAATACAAGCCAAACATTGTTAAAAACATCAGATTCTTACCTACTCAAGCTTCTATAAGTAAGAGTAGACAAGTTTTTAATATTGTTCAACACAGCATTACTAATTTTCAAACAATAATTGACATGGATTGGCAAAATCGTCTGGATAATCGATTAAACAAATCAATTACTCATGAGATAACTGTGCTTGTAAAAGATCTTTTAATGCCTCTTGCAGAAAAGATAAAAGCAAATGCTAATGAATTTGAAAAAGTGCTTAAAGAAGAAATGTTTGATGATTTACAATACGTTCAATTTCTTGAAAAAGAACTTGACAAACTGCAATCTGATAAGACTGAATTTTCAAATGAATATGATCTACTCCTCCAAGAATTTCTCTCAAAAGATATTTTTGGTGCCGCAATAAGTTCTATGACTGATATCGATAAATATTCTGAAATGGCATGCAAATATCTAGAAAAAAATCAAGGAATATGAATGTCTTGAGATTGAGCTTTCCAAACAAACTAAAAATGTTAGTAACGAAGTTTATATTGAGCTGTTAAGAAGTTTTGCTAAACTTGAGAAGCACTCAATTTCTATTAAACTTGCTTTACAACAGTGTCTAGAATAGATTAAAAATGACAAAATTCGGAAACAAAAAGGATCTTCTTTATTTCGAAATGAAAATGAACAATATTTTGTAATACAAGATTTGATAGCTCAATTACAAGACAAGAACATTGCCATAAGTGAGTTAAAGAAACTCATTGAGAAGTTGAAAGGAAAATCTGTGGATACTAAGTTTGAAAAACCAACTATTGTTCAACAACCAACTACTTTCAAATTTAAAAAACCATCAGTTTTAGGTAAACATGAACAAGGTGTTCCGTTGTTTAATCGTGAAGCAAGTACTAGCATCCTAGCGTATTTTGGTGACGTGTAGTGTGAGAATACCATAGAGGTTATCTACTTTGATAACTTGTTTGGTTTTGCGTATTAAATTTATACATACGCGTATATTCAAGAACGGTGTTCATTTATTGCTAAAAAATACACACTTTTTGATCCCTTTGTTAATTACATATTCTATACGTGATTTGTTTATTTCGCTGCGTACTCGTGTTAGTTAAAGTTTAATTAAATCATAAAATCCAACATGCCATGCCTATGCTGTCAGATTTGAAAAAAAAACATATAAACCCTTACATGTTTTCTCTCTCCCATTCATCTCTGAAACTCAATTCTGTTACCCAATTTGTCATTAATGTTGAATCGTCTTTGGTGGTATGACATAATTACAATCAATGTTTCTCCTCGTGGTTTGCTTAAGGCAAAAATATTAATGTTCGAATGAACACTTAAAACCAATTTGTTCAAATTGGAATATAATTCAACCAAACTAAACCAACCTTAGTACATCATAATTTATCAAATGACATGCTTTTGTTTCAGTATGCCAGAGATTAGTATTTGTTTATAGAGAATACATAGATTTTTTCAAAATCATCTCCATTTTTATCTATACTATTTTATAAAGCATTTAGCCCATTCTAATTTTTGAAGTCTTAAAATTTTTAAGTAAAAAACATTTCTTGTTATGGAAGGATTTCAAAACTTAATCAATACTTGTAACCTCAAAAGTTGTAACCATCGTATTAATGATCAAATAAGTGATTTAATGGAAAATAATTGAGTAATCACCATATCAATATTTGTAACATATAAAACTAAAAAAAAGTTATTAATATACATTAAATGTCAGTTATGAAATCTTAATATAAAAAGAACTCATTGTTTATGAAAGAATTAAAAAGCTACGATGCAAACTAATCATACTTTACACACAATAGATTCAGCCATCGAAGGTTCTTCTGGTCCTTGAACCTCGCCTAGCCCCTCGCCGAAAGATTTAATTATATAGGAACTTGTCGTCGCATCGCGCGTGTACTAGTCTATTTTAACTTATATTTCAAAGATGCTACTTATGTGTTCCTTTCTTTTGTTTGGATATTATGTTTATTTGGATATGAACTACATTTCATTATTATTGCTTAAAGTTATTTTAATTTAAATTATCATTCATTTGTACAATTATTGTTAGAAAAATGTTTAACCGAATAACATTTGCTCGCCATAAAATATAGTCACAGGGTACCCGCCGCCGTTGCAGCGGTGGATACCCGTGTGATTATAGTTTAGAAGTCTTAAAATTTTTAAGGGACCAAAACATTTCTTGTTTGGAAAAGATATAAAGTCATTAGTCAATGTTCACCATACATATTTTTAAATTCACACTAGATTTAATGAATACGTTTTTTAACTAGCATGTGTTAATAATAGCACATTTAAAAGAATTTATAACTCCTGGTCAAAAGGAGTTATGAGCATTAATCGACCAATTAATCTTATAACCTCCTCCATGAATGCATAGTGGTTACATGACCATAAATGCATAGTGGTTACATACAAATGAACAACGTTTGCTCGCCATAATATTTAGTTACCGTGTACCCGCCGCCACATTGCGCGGGTACCCGTCTAGTTATAACTTATTTTCATGGATGATTTAAGAAACTTAATTGTATATGTATACATTCAATTTCTTGTTACTTATGGTTGTATGCATTATGGAGTTCAAAATATGTTGGAAATTTAGTGCAATTGTGGGAATCAGGTCATACTTGGAAATAAGTTTAGAGGTACGAAGTATACACCCATCAAGTCACTAATTTTCCCTGACGCTTTTAGTGGTTAGATTAAATAGGTGGTTACAAATATTTAAGTGACAGGTTTGACTACATTAAATGGTAAGTTTAAACATTAAATGTTTGTAACAATTTTGACCTATTCAACTAGCAGGTTTCACTGCATTAAATGACCATATTTAATTAGTCATGTAACTACTAACTCTTACAATTATGGAGGTTAATAGGCCCATTAATCTTTTATAATTACCATTGACTAGGGTTTGAGTAAATACCCTATAAATAGGGATGACAATTGCATGGAAAAACATATAGAAAACAATAAACACTTAGAAGCTAAGGGTTCTTGATTTGTGCCTAAAATAAAAACAAGCATTTGGTTTTATCCCAAGAAGGTATTTGTGTAACCCAGGCATAGGGTCGAATAATCTTCTTTGGAAAGTGATTACACGACTTCAAGTGATATCTGGAAACCTTAATTGGTAATTAGCTAGGCATTGCTTATCTTCACCCTGATCTAAGATAACCAACAACCAACAATCAAGAAGATTATTTTGTGATAATCAATGGCAGTTGCTGCTATGAAACACATGGCTTCAAACTTTGCCAAGCTTGACAAGTTTGAAGGGGTGGACTTTAGGAGATGGCAGAAGAAGATGCACTTTTTGCTTTCGATCATGAGTGTGGTGTATGTGCTCACTACTCCTATTCCTAAAGATGGCGAGAATGCTACCGTGGATCAAATCAGGAGGATGGCCAAGTGGGAAAATGATGACTATGTTTTCAAAGGTTTAATCCTCAATGGTATGTCTGATCCTTTATTTGATATTTACCAAAATGTCGAATCTTCCAAAGAACTATGAGATTCCTTAGAGGCCAAATATATGGATAAGGATGCATCAAGTAAGAAGTTCCTTGTTAGTAATTTCACAAATTACAAAATGACTGATTCAAGACCAGTTATAAAACAATAGAATGAACTTCTTGGCATACTTAGAAGGTTTACACAACATAAAATAAACATGGATGAGGCCATTCAGGTCTCTTGTATCATTGATAAACTTCCTCATTCTTGGAAAGATTCCAAGCATACTTCGAAACATAATAAGGAGGAATTAACTCTTATTGAGTCAGGATATGGACAAGCCAAAAGGCAACAATGTTGTTGGTCCATAGTGATTGGAAGTGGTTGTGTAGATCTTAGATTTAGTTTTGGAAGATTGTTTCTTTGTTTAATGTTTTGCATGTCCCTAATATTAGAAAGAATTTGGTTTCAAGTAGTATTTTGAACAATTGTAGTTATAAACAAATGATTAAATCTAATAAATTTGTTTTATCAAAGCATGGTATGTTTATTGGTTTTGGTTATTTGTGCAATCAAATGTTCACGCTTAATATTGTTAATAATAATACTGGTTCAGCCTTTATGTCAACCTCTAAACTGAATGATTCAATCATATGACATGCTAGACTAGGCTATGTCCACTTTAAGAGGATGCAAGATATGTCTAAGGATGGGTTAATCTCAGCTTTTGACATGGACACTGAAAAGTGTAAGACTTGCATGCTGACCAAAATTACTAAGAAACCATTTCAAAATATAAAACGTGAAACTAAAGTTTTGGAGCTAATGCATAGTGACCTATGTGATTTGCATGCTACTCCCTCATTAGGGAATAAGAAATACTTTGTGACATTTATAGATGATGCTTTTAGGTTTTTCTATGTTTCTTTATTACATACTAAGGATGAATCATTAGATAAATTTAAAAGTATTCAAAACTAAAGTTGAATTGCAATAAGGGTCCCTGATCAAAAGATTCAGGACTGATAGGGGAAGTGAGTACATGCATACTCTGTATTTTTAGTCTGTTAGTATTATCTATGAAATGAATGCTCCATACTCCAAAACAAAATGGTATATCTAAAAAGAAAAATAGAGTATTAAAAGAAATGGTTAATTCCATGTTGTCCTATTCAGGACTAAGTCAAGGGTTCAGGGTGAAGCTATGTTAACAGCTTGCTATTAATTCAATAGGGTTTCCAATAAAAGAAATAGGATAACCCCCTATGAACTCTAGACTAAAAAGAAACCACACCTGAACTACCTTAGGGTTTGAGGTTGTAAGGTATTTGTCAGACTCCCTGATCTTAAACTGAAAACTTTGGGTGAAAAGGCATTGAATGCATCTTTGTTGGATACTTTGATTGTTCCAAGGATTTTAGGTTTTATGTTATTGAACCTAATGAATCTTTTTTGGCTAAAGGGGATTACCCCGGTAAAATATATTACTCCAAAAAAATGTTTAAGTACAACGGTTAAGAGTGAAGTCCCTCAACTCAGCCCGTTACATAGGCACAAACAAGCACTCAAAGAGCTACAAACCAAACCACTACATAAGAATGACAAAACAAACTTATGAAAATACAAAGGAAATACGAACTACTTCCTAACACGACTTTTAAGCCGGACATCAAAACGATCACAAAGGTCTTGAATCTGTCTAGGTAAATCATATACATGTGCCTCATAATCATCCAAAAAATCCAACTCCTCATCTTTAAGCTGCTTCCCGCCTCCCAGACATATATATGGCCATGACATCATCCGGTTCATACACTTCATCCTCATCAGACTCACCAGGCTCACAAAATACAAAATTCTTGAGGGAAAAATCCGCATCCGCAATAGATGAAAAAGGTCACTAGTAGAAGACACATTAGCCTCCTTATAAGGCTCACTAATGACCGACTCAAATATACTACTACTCTCAACATG
>BQNB010079743.1:5578-30148 GCA_026074375.1 Tanacetum coccineum | reverse complement strand
AGACTTGTAGCACAAGGATACAATCAAAAGGATTGAATAGATTTCGATGAAACCTATGCCCCCATGGCTAGATTAGAATCTATAAGAATTCTTCTTGCATATGCTTGTGCTCATGACTTCAAACTCTTTCAAATGGATGTCAAAAGTGCTTTTTTAAATGGTTTCATAATTGAAGAAGTATATGTTGCTCAACCCCCTGGATTTGTAGATTTCGAAAAACGCAACCACGTTTTCAAACTTAAAAAAGCTCTTTATGGTCTCAAACAAGCACCCAAAGCTTGGTATGACAGACTTAAAGCCTTTCTCTTAGATCACTTGTATACCATGGGATTAGTAGATAACACTTTATTTACTAAGAAGAGAAACTCACATCCCCACTAGCTATCAATCTTGACCCAATCGAACTATTGTTCTCTACTCCACCTACCTCTCCTTAAGCTTTTCTCCACTCCTCGTCCATCATTTGACACCATTGAGCGTCTAACTAATGAACCACCTCCCATTCCACCCATTGATTCATCTATTCCCTCTCCCACTCCGGACATGGAACCACCTATTCCACCATTTCCATCGCAATGTTCACCAAATCTACCTTCAAACTTCCCACCACTTCTGCCATTAGGACCTAACAATCCTTTTCCCATGCTTACTTATGAAATGTTTTGTGAACATTGCCAACGAACTCAAGCCATCGTCGACAACTTCCAAGGAGAAGTGAGATTCATTCTCAACCACATTCTTGACTGCCTAAATGTTCTCGCACACAATTACTAGAAATAGGCCTAGAATGCTCGAATAAATTAGTTGATTCGTTAAGAATCTCTTGCTCTTTGTTGTTCTAATGTAATGCCTTTAATGTTTCATCGCACTAAATAAATGTTCTTTATTGTTGTCATATGACCATTTTTCTTGTTTAAAATTCATAGACATTGACCTTTTTAGTCAGCCGGTTCTGTCCGATAACAACCCGGTTCCTTTCCAGGAATAGCACCGGCTAGCCGGTACTACAAAAGACACTTTTACCTTTTTAGATGTCTAACTTTTCTTTGTAGGTACTCATAAAGCAAGGGGGAGTATGCCCCATTCTATTTAACCTACTAATTTTTGCAGATCTCTATGCACCTCTCAAGGGGGAGCTTACCATTTCTTAGGAAATATGAACTAGACCATTCCATCTTTTTGTTTCGACAAAAAGGGGGAGAAGAGACCAATTGATTAAAATTAACTAAAATTCAGTAATAACCAGCTTTTAATCAACTTTAAACTTTGGGTTTTGTCATCAACAAAAAAGGGGAGATTGTTAATACAAATAAACTGGCAAAAACGTTTATTCCTATTTCGCGATCTTCGTTGTTTTATTGATGACAAAACTTGAAGTAACATTACGCTAAAACATTCTCTAAAAACACAAGTTTTCACAAAATCACAAAGTGACATAAAAATGTGTATACACAAAAATGTTTTCTAATTTCCCTTTTAATTACATCATGCATGACCTAATTAAATGCAGCAAATCCAAGGGAAATCTCACATGATTACACAAGATTTTTCAAGATCTTGAGAATCAAAAATCGGATTTAGTTACTGTAGGCCGGTTCCATTGGTTTTTGCTGCCAGTTCCATTCGCCAATGGCACCGGCGGAACCGGACTACAATATTTTCTTTGGCTATAAATACCAAGCCAATTCTCATGTTTTCACACACCTTCTCACTAAGAAATACTCTCTTATCTACTGATCTTTCTCTCCATTTCTTGCATATTGTTTCTTAGCTTCTTGTAGGTAATTTACTTTAAAGAAGAAATTACCAAGCATTCATCCGAGACGATCAAGTATCAAGTACATTGCATTTGATCTCCATAACTCCATCAAGATCACATTGCTGAGTCTTGATCATTACTTTATAGTTGTTAGTCCATTCATCATTTGTATATCAAGTGTAATTGTGTTGGTTCGATTCTACCGTGTGAAGAATCCGTTATTTAGCTTTGTATTATTAAAGAGGTGTAACCATCATTGTGAGGCTTCTCCGCCGGTCAAAAAGGAGATTGGTGACTAGTGTTTAACAAACTCTCGAGTAGGTGACTCGGGGAGTGGAGTAGGGCAAGGATGGTGTCCTTGTAGCCGAACCACTATAAATACTTGTGTCTTGGTTATATCTCTCTAACTCTTTATTTTACTTACTTTTATATTTCACAAACCAAGATCAACATCAAATCATTTCACATAAAGTTTCAAGCAAAATTCTTGAAAAGATAACAATTAATCAAGAAAACTATTCAACCCCCCTTCTAGTTTTCCACACTATAAAAATAAAATGGCATGTTAAGTGTTCTCTGTGTGTGTGTGTGCTAGTGTCAACATTTTTGGCTAATTAAAAAGGCTTACATGTAGAGATACATACAAACAGATAAGCACTTAAATAAGCAATCTCAAACACCCAGAATGTTTGTGTAAGACTGCTTATATGGTGTTTTTTAAGCCGATTCCAAACAACCCCTAAAATGGTTACCTCTAAGTTACATTTGAAGGCCATTAACAGGAATTTTTGTAAAGTTTTGATTGATCAATGATTTGATGATTAGACAAGGTGAATGGATTTCACTAAATTGTTTAACGGATGAGGTTATGTTGGGTAAACAACCACCGGCTCCACCCGTGAGTAGTGAAACTAAACCAATATATCGACGTGTTCCTATTGAAATTAAAGACACACAATATGAATTCGTTTTATACATTTAAAAACGTTTTTGGACAGAAACTTTAGTTTTTGTTGCTCCTGGTTATATTGTTCTATGTATTTATTATTTGGATTACATCACAGTATCCTCTTGCTTGTAGTTCGATTGTATAAATAATTTTATTGTTTGCTTTAATTTGCAGAAATACATGCTTTTCACATATCAAACATCCAATTTGGGCTAAGGGTTGTGTTAAAGGCAGGTTATGGAGCCAAAGTAGCTTATTTTGTCAAAGAAACAACGATGATAGACATAACCAAGGAAAATCGAGAGTCGACTCCAAGCCTGTAAGCTGGCTTGCAGATCGCAGCAGGTGAGTGAATAATAAGTTTTTCAATATATTTGTCATTTTTATTTTTCATTTAGACTAAATGATGAATAAGTTCACATGATTAAGTATAATCCACATGCTAAATGAATAAAATGATGAATAAATTCACTTATGTGAGACTTTCAGCCAAATGATATGTTATGCATACCATTTAGTTGACTAAAGTTAAGTTATTTAATACTTTTGTAGACGTACTAAATAGGTTGGTTGTGGAGATCATGTAAAGGGTCAAAGGAATGAGTTTGTACTCAGAAATGTTTGTTTCAACTTGTATGGGTGTTTAATTAGCTTTCTAACCACTGGCTTATTCAGATTTGAGGAAAAATGATGGAGATATTTGGCATATGTTTGGGTAAGGAGCATGTGTTGCTTTATGTTGCAAGGGCTGCTAGGACAGAAAACGAGGATGTCATCATTTTTAGATGTAAGATTCATCATATACATGAAGTGACAGAGTTATTTGGATGTAGCTGGAAATAATTTGCAATAAAGCTTCACTAATAAACTTTAATGAAACTTATGTAAGTGACTTGCTGCTCTTAACAGGTACCTACATCCCTGCACCGTACAATTTCTTGTGGATTTCGAGCACCTTCAGAATCAATTTCAGTCCACCTGTAAGAAGAGCCAGTGCAAATGTGCTAAGTATCATTGCGATGTCGTCCCTACTAAAGAATGGCCAGATTTGCTGCCATTTTTGTTCCAGTGCAGTCATGATGCTTCTTTTTGGACGTATTAGTAATCAAATGATATATTGGAATCCTATTCAAGTCATCAAATATTTTTGTGAAGATAACTCAGCAGTGATTTGATGACCTGTATGTCGTATTTTTTGTTTCAAGTAATCAAAAAGTTGGCTTTTGTGTTCCATTTAAGTCAATGGGCTTAGAAGGTCAAGTAATTAGATGAATCAAATGAGACAGAAAGCCAACTTTTTTATTACTTACACGATAAAAAAATGAATTACAATGACTCGAGTGGGTTTTCTATGTTGAGTTTTATTACGAGTATTAACCGTTATCCGTATTTGTATACATAGGTTGTGAGTTGTGCATTGATATACTCAAATAAACATTACCAAATTCCCTTGTGATTTACCTTTAATAACTCATAAACTAAAATCGTAACTTTATTCATAAACCCTAAAACACTACTGATTTATTGCAACTACACAAAATGCATTGCCAACACATTTATATAAAAGTTTAATTTTATTTATTTTTTCATGTATCACACAAATATTTAAGTTTTTTTTAAATTCCAAAAAAAGAAAAAAAATTAAAAACGTTTAAAAAATGATAACTTCTATTTTTTATTACTTAATGTACAAGTCTTTAAATGTTTTGTCATGTACAATTTTCAATAAACTTAATACAAATTTTATACAGTTACTTCAAAAACCATAAAATATACCAAGTAATTACATAAACACAAAAAAATTGACAAACATTGCTACTATGCGTAAAAAAAATCCTTGTATAATATACAAATTTTAAAAATCAATATTTAGCAAAACAAAAAAATGTAAACAATAATTGCAAGTCATGCTCGTTCATCAGGCGGGCTTAGCCACTAGTGTGTGTGTGTATATATATATATATATATATATATATAGTAAGACTATTTTTTATTGTTGTTTATAATTGGTGATAATATGCCTCGTGCAATCGCTAACGATTACCAAAACACCCGAAACTACATTCCTATCATTTCCACCGAACCAAATATTTCATATACAATTGCTCATCTTTTTTGTCGTGTCGGAACTCGCGATATACATGAGGGTCATGTCATTGATCCTGATCTCGTAGGTCGAGATCATATTCAAGTCATGTTTAGGGGAATTAAGTTTGATTGTTTATACCAAATCAATATGTCCATCGTTCCTCGTTTCATTTTGGAATTATATAGGCAGGTCCAACTCGTATATGACGAGGACAACGATATGTACCTTCAATTTTGCATTCAAAATCAACTAATTACTCTCTCTTTATCTCTCTCTCGCCAATTTCGGTCAAATTCTTTCTATTCCTACTGAAGGTCAATGTGCCTTCATGGGCGAATGGTCTCTTGACGCTTTATCAGCTCATCAATATTTGTCCGATCCTTATCACATTGAACTACCCACTCTTGATGATATTAAAATGTATGTTTAGTTCGAACGTACTGTGTTTACTCGTACATAAAAAATTCCTACCGCTCGACCTAAATTCTATCCTAACAAAAAGTCAACCACAGCATGAAAAACTAGGAAGAAATCATTCGGGAGAATGTTTTTTGTCTTGGAGGCAACCGGGATCATCTTTCGGCATGTCTCGCTGATGTGTCATTGTGTGGTGTATATTTTATTGATTCAAGTTTTAAATTTATATTTTGCCGACTAAACCAAAAACAACACTTTAACGGGCAGTATACCCGATCGATAGTAGTTTCGTGGTAAGTAGGGTGTCGAACACTTGAAGCGAGGTTAAATCTATCAATTTAATTAATATCTTGGCTATCTAATCTATGTTAATTATATTCTATTCTAAACCTATGTTAAACCTATGTCAGTCTAAATCCTAATTCTAACGGGAAAAAGGAGGGTTTTCAGCCTAAGAGATTGGCACGGTTTGGTTGGTGACTACAATCAATTCAAGGGACTTTTACCCACGCAAGCTAATTAACAAAAATATAAAAAGGCAGGGTCGAACGTAAATAGGAAAAACTGTATTAACATTATCAATCTCTAAAAAGTTGGGTTTTTTTATTAAGTGCATATGATTTCTTTTCTCGATGGTGGCATATCATTCTAGATTAGGCATTACATTATCCTAAGATCTAGACACATTAATTCTGTCTTATTCTAATGCATCCGCATAAAGCATCCTATATTTGCTGATTATAATCTATCTTAGGGATTGAAAGCATTGTGATCTTGTTAAATCTAACTCATAGAGAATTCAACATATCTGCCTCTACAAACACAGAATAACTTTACCCACTTCGCTTTAATGGGAAAATGTTATACAATTGTAGTCCACTTTTTAACTATCTATGGAATTAGAACGTTACTTGTTGAATTATCTAGGTCACCTGCTAGTCAACAGGATCAATAAGCCATTGGCAATATCTAATTAACTAGTTAAACCCAAAGCGTATCCTAGACACAGACTTAGAAGGACAATATTTGTGTAACTATAATTCTAGATGTATAAATTACTATATGGAGAACTATCCCAGACTCTAGATCTACTTGGTCCGCTTCACTAGATCCAGTTGAATGATATGTCGCATACAAAAGCGCGTAAACAAGTATAAATTGATAAAACTTAAAAACATGCATACAGATGATAATAATAAATCGAGAGATAAACGAATACCAAACATTTAGATCTTCTAAATAATGGGGGGGGGGGGGGGGGGGGCTAATACCCGAAGGTATTAGCCTTCAAACGTCATAATAAATACAAGAGCAATTATTTAGCCAAGGTAAACTAACCGAGTTAATGAATGATACCAAAAACTAAACGATTACTAAAGTATATGGAATTACACGATGTCTTATATGGAATTGATAACGTTGCTCGACCTCTTCTACTCTTTTTCTCCTCTGAAAATTGACTTTTATGGTTTAAGTATCGAGAATATGATTTAGCACACTGAAAACTCGTTTTTGAGTTTTCTATTTATAAGGTCTGGAAGTCGGTGGGATACGCGTATCCAATAGTATTAGATATGACGTATTGGTGATTTTTGGAGTATGGTACCATTGCTTGATATCTTCCAGATATATTCAAATTACTATATTTGAATATGCGTATTAGTCTCTTGGATTCAGGCATATTTGGGCTTATTCCACCGTGGTCTATGGTGAGTGTAGTATTTTGTATTTATCTGCTTCATACGGAATACACGTATCTTCCTTGATGGATACGCGTATTGGTCTTCAGGACTAGATAATCTTCAAAATATCTTCATTTAAGCTCCAAATATTGCGCGACCGCTTTGCTATCTTTCCACTCTCCACATTACTCATAATTACTTGCAATTCTCATTAACATACAAAATGGGTTAATAACATGGGATATAATGATGAGATTAAAATAGACGTTATTTGATGTCATCAAATGTTCCCCCCTCTGAATCTACGTGTCCTCAAGTTAGCCTTTGAAGTTTTGTAAAAATGTGTGTGTGTGTGTAAGGATATTTTCTGTTAAAGCACTTATTTGATCTATTACAAGTACACAACCAAACACCTCACGAAATAGGAAGATGAAAACACTCAAATCACTAAACTAATCTATGTGGTAACATGTAACTAATTCGCTCAATTGCTCGGCCGTGACGAGTATTCTATCATAATCTTGGCAAGGATACACATCTCCACCACTAAAGCCAAGGAGTAACAAGTTTATAAAGGTAAATATGGGTTTTTTGTATGGAAAGGCGTACGGTTGGTCAATCTACAATCTTTCACCAGAAGTACCACTCCAATAAGGCAGCTGAAGCACACATACATGGCCGTAACGACGGAATAGACATGTGTGTTCGATCACATCCTCATTCGAATTTAACCAACAGTTAGGATGAAGAATGATATAGGGTAGGAACCTTCTAACTTTCACCAAAAGTCATAAACCAAAGAGGCATCTAAGACATGCATACATGGCCGTAACGACAGAATAGACATGCACGCTCGAACAAGTCCTCATTCGCGTAAAACCAGCGGCTAATCATTAGGTGAGAGGGAAGTAAATTTTTGTTAAATAAAAATCAAGAAACAAATAGATTAAGACTTAAGATACAAGTTTCTAGACACTTTTTCCCGACCTTTGCCATGATAAAGACACAACTATTTACAACGTCTTGATCATAGATCAAAAACAACAACCTAAGTTGGCGTTCCCGTAACGATCAACTTCCCAATCATCCCAAAACTTTACATACTCTACAAGGTAAGTGGCGATATCTACCACTTTGTACAATACTTTACATCGTTGATTTTTTTGTTGTGTATCAACGAATAATCGATCCTTCGTGTAATTCCTTCGGTAATGCTCTTTGCGAAACGATTATCTTCAAACTTTCTTTCTCTCTCTTTTTGTATTTTTTTCTCATTTTTTCAATTTTTTTTGCTAACTATTCTTCAAATCTCGGTGTAGTTTCACCATCTTCACGATCATAATAATTCCGGATAATTTCTTCGATAGTTCCTTCGTTCTTCAGATTCACCAATAATTGTGACGGTAGTAAAATCACATGAGTTTTGACTACTAATATACATTCCCATTTGCAATGTGCAAATTTCCAACCGCACCAAAGATAGAAAATGACACAAGACTCGGGAAATACAAACTTTACACTTTAAGCAACTAGCAACTGTAAATTAAACTTAATCTAACAGGGTAGGTTAAGGTGTAAGGGTGTAACGAAACAAATAGTTGGTGTAATTCCTAAAGGATTGGCTTCGAAAACGGGTTTTTTCCTAATGGAGTCATCACTCCAAAAGATGAGAGTGGAAAAGGGTTTAAACTGAAGGTTAACTAACCGGTGTAGTTAATAAAAAGCAGACATGTAACGGCAATTGGATTTTGTAAAAAAAAAAAATTTCTAAAATTTAACCAATTTAAACAAGTTACTCCACATTAAATCCAAATAACCATTTATGTGTCTCCGAATAGATATACCAACCAAGTCTGAAAGTCTACAACATTACTGACACACTTATATTTTTGTGGAATTTGGGTAAACATTTAGAAACGGATAAGACTAAATTCTCACAATATCTAACAAATTTTATTTGTGCGGTTAGTATCAAGTAATTGTCACAAAATTATGCTTGAAATTTTTTTTAATTTGAGCATAATTTAATCATTTTAGTGTGAAAAATAGGACAAGTATCATTCTAATTCCTATCCCCCCACTTGAATTATACAACCTCCTCGTTGTATAGTTAAAATATTAAAAATACGGGAACTAAAAAGAATTAGAATGAGAAACTCTGCTGATAAATTTGCTCGGGTAGATTCTTCTCCATGTTAAGTTTTATGACAAAGATATGGTGTGTAGAATGCGTCTGAATGCCAACATGAACTACATTACACAATAGGATTTCAGATGATGATACTTTACCAACATTACGTCGATTCCTTAGAAAGTTTCCTGTACAATGAAGAAAACTTCAACTCCATCTCCGTGTTACGTTTGGTTAGACTCGAAATAATAGCCTAAAAATTGTACAGGAAGTCGATACGTCGTATCCATACCCTAGGATTCGCCGTATTGATACCTGTATACGCTGTATTCTTTTAATGAATACGTCGTATAGACTGTGCTAAAAATAAAGACTGGATAACGTCCAGATAGTCAATACGCCGTATCCATGGGGTTCGGATACGCCGTATAGACAGTCTGGAAAGACAGACTCGAAAAGAAAATTGAAAATACATTCCGGATTGTCTCCCGGCAAGCACTTTTGTTTACAGAAAAGTCTTGAAGTTAGACTTGCCCTAATTTATTCCCATCCTTATATAACAATTTGTGGTCGAACGGGATGCCAAATGACACATACAAATTCTTGATTAGGAAAATGAATGACATCCCTTTGATAAGATGATTCCAAGTCATGATATTAAAATTTAATCCCTTGATAAAAGTTTTAGTTTTGAAAATTTTATTAGATGTATCATGACTTGTTTCCAAAAGCTTATTTGACCCATGTGCATAGGCACCAACATCGGTATTTATTACATCAGGTAACGGTTTGACAGATAAATCCCCCGAAGAGTGTTCAATATCGACTTTATCATCATCATTGTTCTTATCTGGTTTTGAATCATCAGGATAAATTACGTTAAAAGAAAATAGATCATTAAAGTATAAAAAGTTTTGTTCCTTTTCATCACATTCAAACAATGATGTTTTATCTTTCAAATTAAATTCATCGATATGTTGAGGACTTACAGTGGGTTCAGTTAAGAAATCTAATTTAGACGTTTGAGCATCATTGTAAACAATGGCTGGAAATTCCTGTATCGAAACATCTTTAAACTAGTCTAAATCGATTAAAATAACTGATCGTACTAGGCTCGGTGATGCGAAGCAAAGGCATATTGAACATTATCATTAATCATTTCCTGAATCTGTTTTTTAAATCATTAACAGAAATTATTTGTAAGAAAATGAATTTGTGTCAAAAATTACCGTGCAATCTTCATCGTCAGATTCGTCAAACGATATTATAAAGTCAATTTTATCGTTATTAAGAGAACTTACTGTAGGCTCACACGAGAGTGCTGCTTCAGATGTTATTGTGTCGTTAAAGACTATAGCTGGGAATTCAGTTTCAATAGATCCGAGGCCGTGAACGTGTTCATCATACGAGATCTTATCATACGTAGCAGTTTCCCAGTTATACACCTTACCACGCCTAGGAGCTTTTTTTCCTCAAGCCTGATATACTCCTCCATAGTAATGTTGAGGTCGTCCATTTTAACCTATAATAAATTCGCTAGGAAAGAAAACTGTCAAATAGCTTAATACGCCGTATTCAGTGAACTGAATACGCCGTATTGATGATAGAGTCGAATACGCTGTATTGGTTTGAAAAAAATTTATACGCCGTATTCAGTATTCGACTTAGAAAGTTACAGTGAATTGTAATAATGCAGAAAACACACAAACACAATATGAAAAATATACAATGCAGAAAACAAACACACAAAACAAACACACAAATATGCAAATTAATCTAAACTAAACTAAAACACTAATAAATAAGAATTAAACAACTTCACTCCCTGGCAACGGCGCCAAAAACTTGATGTGTCGTTGTGTATGTGTTATTTATGTATCAAGTTTTACTATTTATTTTATGCCGACTATACCTAAAAACAACACTTTAACGGGCAGTGTACCCGGTTAATTGTAGTTTCGTTGGTAAGTAGGGTGTCGATCACTAAGAGCGAGAGCGTTAATTCCTAATTCTATCAGTATTTTAGTTATCTAAGTTAAACCTAAAACTAATGCAAAAAGGGGGGTTTCAGCCTGAGAGACTGGCACAGTTTTGTGTATCTAACCTAAAGTTTTGATGACAAGTAAAGCAATAAACACACACAAGAAGATAAACAAACAATAGAGGAACGGTCGAGAAATAATGTAACGAAAATGTATCAACCATGAATAATCTGATAAAACGCAGGTTTGTTTATTTAGTGCAATGATTGACTTATCTCGAAGGGCATATCATTCCTAGACTTAGGCGGTACTTCTTCCTAAGACCTAGACACGCTAATTCTGTCACAATTAGACGCATCCGCATAAAGCATCCTTATGTTGATTATAATCTATCTTAGGATCTAAGTAATGGTGCTCTTACTAAACCCTAGCTCATCGAGACATTTTATCCACTTACTTTTAAAAAAACGGGCTCCTTTATATATTAGTAGTCTAACTGTTTCGAGTCCTTACCAATTGAATAAGAACGACTCGTTGATACAGGTCACCTTAGGCTCAACATAGCTCACAAACGAAATGGCAAGGATAGGTTAATATTTATGATCCTATGATTCTAGATATATAAATTGCCATACGAAGAGCTATCCTGGACTCTTAGCCTACGCCCAAACAACACCGAAGTTGCAGCGCATTAAATATGTAGACTAAGACCCGAGTTAATGAATATTCCATACTTAAGCACGTAAACGAATATGAATTGATAAACATAAACAACAATCAACGATAAATTAAGCAATCGGGATAAACAAACTAAACATTAGATTTTCATAAACATGGCTGATACCTAAAGGTATTACCCGATAGTCATTGTAGAAATACACACGGTTTGATATATGAACGATTAAAATAAAGAAACCTTAATCCAACGCATATTCGGTTGCGCGAAGATTACAAGAGTTTTCATATGAACTTGAGGCTCTTTTCTGACCTTCTATGCTCTTCTGATCGTCTCTTGGTCGACTTGGTGGTTTAGGGATTCACTTGCATACCTAAAACTGAGTTTAGGATCATCTATTTATAGAGTTTGGAAATTCGTCGATACGGGATATCGACCAATGTTGGATACAACGTATTGAAAATTTCTTGGAGTAAGGATCACGTTTGATATCTTCTAGAATATTTTATTACTATATTGTGAATACGGTGTATTGATGTTTCCTGGATATGGTGTATTGGGTCTTTAATCCTTCGTGGTTATTTGTGAAGTGTAGGAACGTATACGCCGTATCTTCTTGATGGATACGGTATATTGAGATAAAACCAGTTGATTCTTCTTCGTTGATTAAAGTATTATATACGACGTATCGTTGATGTGGATACGGCAATGTCTTGGATACGTCGTATAGGTCTAGAATAATACGACGTATTTTCTGTCAGATCAGTAACTTTTCTTGAACTCTTCGTTTATGCTCCAAAATGCGTGCCTTTTAGCATAACTTCACCAAGTACTCCATAATTACTGCAATTCTCAAATACAAACGATTAAGTAACAATTCTTTGCAATAATCATACAAAATGGGTAATATACATGGGATAAATGACGCTATAAAATAGATGTTATTTGATGTCATCAGTTACGCCGTAATCAATTATTAAATACGAAGATTTGGTGCTGACGAGGCATTACGGCGTAACGTCCCGCTGGAGTTACGCCGTAAAATATTATTATGGAAAAGATAATTATGCTGACTAAGGGTTACGGCGTAACGTGTGGATTTAATTACGTTGTAACATATTTTTACACTACATGATGGAAAGCCACGTCAGAAGGTTTACGGCGTAACGCAGTCGATGTCGTTACGCCGTAAAGTATGAGTCATCACAGGGACGTAATATGTGCAAAAAGATTGATTGTTTCACTCTACACCACAAAGTTGAGGGACTAAACTCGTATAACGACCAAAGTTCATATTTATTATAAAAGATGAATCAATTGTACATTTTGGGGATATCATTCCATCCAGGTGGTTTAGTCGCCAATTAGAAAAGAAGGAAAAAAACTATGAAGTAGCTTGGTGAAGGGCAAATCCTTCGGGGTTTGCCATGGCGTTCGACTAGTGGATCGAGAGCATTAATTAAGCACAAAGTTTTGTAATCATACTTTGAAATTATTTTGTCAAATATAATCATCGATATTATTTTGATTGAGCAGATCATGCGATTTAATTTATTGTTGTTATGTTATTAATTGTGCTTTATTATTTGCTCTTGGCATTTAATTATTTAATTATCTTTTTGATTATTAAGTTATGATCTCGTTGTTTTATCACTTTCTTATTATGTATATTAAGTGCATTTAATTATCCTTATGCGTTGTAAGAGTATTAAGTTGAGGTCAAAAAGACCCTAACAGATATGATCATTATTCATTGGTATACGAACCCATGACCCCTTAAAAATTGATATCCGTATAGGAGTACAAACTAATAAGGAGACCCCTATTTAGATTAAGTGTATCTCATAAGATAATGCTAAAAAGAGTCCGCGAACCAAACTTGCACTAGAGATCTTTTGACTTAAAGGTGTTTTTCTTTCCTTTCAAGTTTTTGTCCACCACTATACCAATTCCCTTTTCGACAAGTAAGGCTTACCACCAAAACATCTCTACAATAATCTCAAATACTCAAACAAGTTTTCTTTTCTTCCTGCTTTCGTTAGAAAAAAGAGAAGAAGGATGCAATTAGTGGAGCGTGAGTTAGGGCAGTGTGTGAGCGAGGAAAGCGCGGTGTTCGATATGGTTTGTCTGTTGTACAGGGGGGCGGGGGGGTCTGCAGCTCTGGTAATCGTGGACGAGACACTTACCTCTACGGAATGCTGTCAGACAAGAACACTAATTACGAGAGGTATTAACGACACGATCTATACCACTACACACACTAACATCACTGCCTCCTAACACAAGTGTGATTATACAAACCACACACCCCACATAACCACCCCAAAAAACCCCGACCCTTATACAGCAAACAAAAAACACTTCCCAAAAACCACCCCCCCCAATCCACACAAAAACACACGCATGCTTAAAACCACACAACACACCCAACACACTACTAACCAGATACAACAACTCTCCCATACCCTCACCCGCTGCTAGCCCTCGCTTCCTGCTACACATTAGACCCGCGCATTAAACCTCCCCCCCCCCACACCTCACACTGTCGATAAACCAGATCAACACCCTTAGCCAGACAGGCCTAACCCGCCTCATCGCTTGTGTAGGATTCCTTACCCTACCTTACTATCCCAACCTCGACACTCGCGCCCCACCATAAACGAACTAGCACAAACAAAACACCCCCCCCAACAATCAGCGCAACATCTACACCTAAAGCTACAAGAGACAGCGGGTAATCTAATAAAAACGTAGACCAGCAGCTGACGAACTGCATCCACGGTGATAAGCAAAGAACCATGCCAAACCATACCAGACCATCCTAACACAACCTCAAGATCATAAAAACGGTCTTTGCTACCGGTGTACCGCGCAATAGCCTCCACCCCTGCAACACCCGATCACTTGGCCCGCCTTCGTTACAAAAAGTCTATCACGACAACAATCTAACCCCTGGGAAAAATCACCCAACACACACTATCCCCCAGCAAGCATAAACTAACGCTCCCCAACACCAATCCACCCCTAAAATGTGACCCGCCCGCTTACGCACTCACAACAACTCATGCACCCAGCTTATCACATTAACCAACCCACAGAAACAACACAAACACCCACAACAACACAAAATTACACTCATCAAGAACCACAAAAAACTAAACAACGCTACTTAAAACTTCTCCTGCGACTGCCGTTCGCTCTTACATTAAAACCTACATCGTGCCAAAATACTCACTGGCGATATTAATAGAGAACCAACTCTCTACGCCCTTCTACCTAGACGATGAGTTCGTTCCACACACTGACAATCCTGACGCACTAAAGCAGCACGGAATCAATTACTACCCATTCGTGTAAAGTGTAGTGATTGGTCACGAAAGGAGACGTGTATGCAGAATCCTCAACGACGAGCAATTAGTCGCGTCTATGACTACGAGTCATAGTACTAACATTGCGTCTCAATCTAAGAGAACATGTATCAATGACCATGAAGACGATAGTCCTAAGAAAGCAGGAAAGAAAACTTGTTTGAGTATTTGAGATTATTGTAGAGTTGTTTTGGTGGTAAGCCTTACTTGTCGAAAAAGGAATTGGTATAGTGGTGGACAACTAGAAAGGAAGAACACATTTAATTACAAAGATCTCTAGTGCAATGTTTGGTCGCGATCTTTATATCACTTACTATGATAATACACTAATCCTAAATAAGGCGGATCCGCCTTATTAGTTTGTACTCCATATCCGGATATCAATTTTAAGGGGTCATGGGTCGACCACCAATGAATATTGATCCTTCTATTGGTTTGACCTCAACTTAATACTCATACAGAGCACAAGGATCACTTAAACGCACTACATAAAATAATTAAGAAAGTGATAAAACAACGAGATCATAACTTAATAATCAAAAAGATAATTAAATTATTAAATGCCAAGAGCAAATAATAAAGCACAATTAATAACATAACAACAATAAATTAAATCGCATGATCTGCTCAATCAAAATAATATGGGTGATTATATTTGACCAAAATAAATTAAAGTATGATTACAAACTGTGCTGAATTAATGCTCTCGATCCCCTAGTCGAACGCCATGGCAAACCCCCGAAGGATTTGCCCTTCACCAAGCTACTTCGTAGTTTTTTTCCTTCTTTTCTAATTGGTGACTAAACCACACGGATGGAATGATATCCCCAAAATGTACAATTGATTCATCTTTTATAATAAATATGAACTTTGGTCGTTATACGAGTTTAGTCCCTCAACTTTGTGTGTAGAGTAAAACATTTAATCTTTTTGCACATATTACGTCCCTGTGATGACTTATACTTTACGGCGTAACGACAGTCGACTGCGTTTACGCCGTAACCTTCTGACGTGGATGTTCCATCAGTAGTTTTTGGGGTCAAAAAAAAAAAAAATATGTTACAACTAATTAAATCCACACGTTACGCCGTAACCCTTAGTCAGCATAATTATCTTTTCCATAATAATATTTTACGGCGTAACTCCAGCGGGACGTTACGCCTAATGCCTCGTCAGCACCAAATCTTTGTATTTAATAATTGATTACCGCGTAACTGATGACATCAAATAACATCTATTTTATAGCGTCATTTATCCCATGTATTATTTAACCATTGTTATTATTATTGCAAAGAATTGGTTACTTTAGATCGTTTGTATTTGAGAATGCAGTAATTATGAGTACTATGGTGAAGTTATTTAAAATAGGCACCATTTGGAGCATAAACGAAGAGTTCAAGAAAGTCTACTGATCTGACAGAAAATACGTCGTATTATTCTAGACCTATACGACGTATCCAAGACATTGCCGTATCCACATCAACGATACGTCGTATATAATACTTTAATCAACGAAGAAGAATCAACTGGTTTTATCTCAATATACCGTATCCATCAAGAAGATACGGCGTATACGTTCCTACACTTCACAAATAACCACGAAGGATTAAAGACCCAATACACCATATCCAGAAACAATCACTACACCGAAATTCCACAGACATATAGTAAATAAAAATATTCTAGAAGATATCAAACGTGGTCCTTACTCCAAGAAATTTTCAATACGTTGTATCCCACATTGGTCGATATGGCGTATCGACGAATTTCCAGACTCTATAAATAGATGATCCTAAACTTAGTTTTAGGTATGCAAGTGCATCCCTAAACCACCAAGTCGACCAAGAGACGATCAGAAGCGCAATAGAAGGTCAGAAAATCGCCTCAAGATTCAATGTAAAAATCTTGTAAATCTTCGCGCAATCGAAGTATGCGTTTGGATTAAGGATTCCATTTATTTTAATCGTTCATATATCAAACCGTGTGTATTTCTACAATGACTATCGGGTGATACCTTTAGGTATCAGTCATGTTTATGAAAATTTAATGTTTAGTTTGTTTATCTCGATTGCTTAATTTATCGTTGATTGTTGTTTATGTTTATCAATTCATATTCATTTACGTGCTTAAGTATGCGACATATCATTCAACTGGGTCTAGTCCTACGTATTTAATACGCTGCAACTTCGGTGTTGTTTGGGCGTAGGCTAAGAGTCCGGGATAGCTCTCTGTATGGCAATTTATATATCTAGAATCATATGATCACAAATATTGACCTATCCTTGCCTTTAGTTTAGTGAGCTTAGTTGAGCCATAAGGTGATCTTGGTATCAACGAGTACGTTCTTATTCAATTGGTAAGGACTCGGATAGTGGACTACTAGTGTATAAAGAGCCGGTAAGCAGTAAATGGATAAAGTCTCAATGAGCTAGGGTTTAGTAAGAGCACCATTACTTAGATCCTAAGATAGATTATAATCAACATAAGGATGCTTTATGCGAATGCGTCTAATTGTGACAGAATTAGCGTGTCTGTCTTAGGAAGAAGTACCGCCTAAGTCTAGGAATGATATGCCCTTTGAGATAAGTTAATCATTTCACTAAATAAACAAACTTGTGTTTTATCGGATTATTCATGGTTGATACATTTTCCTTACATTAGTTCTCGACCATTCCTCTATTGTTTGTTTATCTTCTTGTGTGTGTTTATTGCTTTACTTGTCATCAAAACCTTAGGTTAGATACACAAAACTGTGCCAGTCTCTCAGGCTGAAACCCCCCTTTTGCATTAGTTTTAGGTTTAACTTAGATAACTAAAATACTGATAGAATTAGGAATTAACGCTCTCGCTCTTAGTGATCGACACCAAGCTATTTACCAGCCGGAACTAAATTAACCGGGTACACTGCCCGTTAAAGTGTTGTTTTTAGGTATAGTCGGCATAAAATAAATAGTAAAACTTGATACATAAATAACACATACACAACGACACATCAAGTTTTTGGCGCCGTTGCCAGGGAGTGAAGTTGTTTAATTCTTATTTATTAGTGTTTTAGTTTAGTTTAGATTAATTTGCATATTTGCGTGTTTGTTTGTGGTTTGTTTTCTGCATATAATATTTTTCAGGAATTATGTTTGTGTGTTAAGGAGGCTGCATTATTACAATTCATCTATATCTCGCATTCGTTCTCAGGGTCTGAATTAGCGGTGTGAATTACTCGGCTAGGAATAGCGAATTGTCATTCATCATACGCAGGCAGTCGCGAATACGAGCGTCATGTAATCGATCTTCTATCGTCTAACATAGACGAGACCAGCTAGTTCAGTTACTCTCTCGCTAAATGTGACAGCGTCATTTCTCAATAGCAAAGTAATCTCACAAACTAGACAACAGAAGATACATCTAACTTCTCCGGTGGCGATGGACGGAGGGATGGGGGGGGGGGGGGGGGGGGGGTGGGGGGGGGGGGGGGGGGGGGGGTGTGGAGTTATTATATGTTTAAATGGGACACCACCTAACATTATTCTATGTGATAAGGAGTAATGACCAATATCAGGCTCTAGGAGCGTAGCGAGATAGATAAACAAAGCTCCCCACAGTCGCTAGCGAATCAACGAGTTGTGTCAATTAGACTGAGAAAACTGATCATCACTCTACTTCCATCATAGTACTAGCGTCGATGAAGGAGATAGATGTAGACACGTTGGCACTACATGGGAACACTCTGATGCGTATTGCATATGGGATATTTAATAGCGACATCTAGAACTTCCACAGCAGTATGAGTTCTTAATATACTGAGAACATAGAATATCCAAATTCGGCCTTCGCACATCGTCTGTCAGAGCCATGGGCACAGGCAGGTAATATATCATGATGTAAACACATCTCGTGATGTATCTGCGTACTAGTCAGAGTTTTTACTACTATCTAACATATACAAATTGAGCTTATTATCGACATACCATACGCGTACTAAATGACAGAATCTGACGATGTAAGCCGATTGGCAGATCGTGTAACCCTTATTTAACAAAAATAAATTCATTGTTCTACAATACATAATTTCTTCAACGATTTAAAAACAGATTCAAAAAATGATAATGATAAAGTCAATATGCCTTTGTTTCCATCACCCGAGCCTACGATCAGTTATTTTGATGATTTAGACTACTTTAAAGATTTTGAGAAAGAATTTCCAGCCATTGTTTACAATGATGCTCAAACGTCTAAATTAGATTTCTTAACTGAACCCACTATAAGTCCTCAACATATCGATGAATTTAATTTGAAAGATGAAACATCATTGTTTGAATGTGATGAAAAGGAAAAACTTTTTATACTTTAAACGAAGCTATTTTTCTTTTAACAGTAATTTATCCTGATGATCAAAAACCATATAAAATATGATGATGATAAAAGTCGATTTGACACTCTTCGGGGGATTTATCTGTCAAACCGTTACCTAATGTAATAAATACCGATGTTGGTGCCTATGCACATGGGTCAAATAAGCTTTTGGAAACAAGTCATGATACATCTAATAAAATTTTCAAAACTAAAACTTTTATCAAGGGATTAAATTTTAATATCATGACTTGGAATCATCTTAACAAAGGGATGTCATTCATTTTCCTAATCAAGAATTTGTAATTGATCATATGGCATCTTTCGACCACAAATTGTTATATAAGGTGATGGGAAAAATTAGGGCAAGTCTAACTTCAAGACTTTCTGTAACAAAATGCTTTGGCGGAGACAATCCGGAATGTTATTTTTTCAATTTTTATCGAGTCTGTCTTTCCAGACTGTCTATAGGCGTTATCCAAACCCCATGATACGGCGTATTGACTATCTGGACGTTATCCAGTCTTTATTTTTAGCACAGTCTATACGACGTATTCATTAAAAGAATACAGCGTATACAGGTATCAATACGGCGAATCCTAGGGTATGGATACGACGTATCGACTTCCTGTACAATTTTTAGGCTATTATTTCGAGTCTAACCAAACGAATACACCGGAGATGGAGTTGCACTTGTTTTCTTATTGATACAGGAACCTTCTAAGGAATCGACGAAGTTGGTAAAGTATCAATCATCTGAAATCCTATGTGTAATTGTAGTCATGTTGGCATTCAGACGCATTTACCACACATATCTTTGCTCATAAACTTAACATGGAGAATCTACCGAGCAAATTATCAGCAGAGTTTCTCATTCTAATTCTTTTTAGTTCCCGTATTTTTAATATTTTAACTATACAACGAGGAGGTTGTATAATTCAAGTGGGGGGATAGGAATTAGAATGATACTTGTCCTATTTTTCACACTAAAATGATTAAATTATGCTCAAATTTAAAAAAATTTCAAGCATAATTTTGTGAAAATTACTTGATACATAACCGCACACAATAACCCTTGTTAGATATTGTGAGAATTTAGCCTATCCGTTTCTAAAAGTTTACCCAAATTCCACAAAATATAAGTGTTGTCGGTAATGTTGTAGACTTTAGAACTTGGCTTGGTATATCTATTCGGAGGACAACAATAATGAGTATTATGGACTTAAATTGGAGTAACCTTGTTTAAATTGGTAAATTTTAGAATTACACCCAAATCGCCTTTACATGTTGCTTATTAACTAACTACACCGGTTAGTTAACCTCCAGTTTAAACCCTTTTTCACTCTCATCTTTAGAGTGAAGATCCATTAGAAAAACCCGTAGAGCCTAGAACAACCCGTAGAGCCAATCCTTTAGGAATTACACCAACTATTTGTTTCGTTACACCCTTACACCTTAACCTACCCTGTTAGATTAAAGTTTAATTTACAGTTGCTAGTTGCTTAAAGTGTAAAGTTTGTATTTCCCGAGTCTTGTGTCATTTTCTATCTTTGGTACGGTTGGAAATTTGCACATTGCAAATGGGAATGTATATTAGTAGTCAAAGCTCATGTGAATTGACTACCGTCACAATTATTGGTGAAACCGAAGAACGAAGAAATTACCAAAGGAATTATTCGGAATTATTTTGATGGTGAAGATGGTGAAACTACACCGAGATTTTAAGAATAGTTAGCAAAAAAATGAAAAAATGAGAAAAAAATACAAAAAAAGAAAGAAAGAAAGTTTGAAGATAATCGTTTCGCAAAAAGCATTATCGAAGGAATTATACGAAGGATCGATTATTCATTGATATGTCTAAAAATCAACGATGTAGAGTATTGTACAAAGTGGAAGATATCGCCACTTGCCTTGTAAAGTATGTAAAGTTTTGGGATGATTGGGAAGTTGATCGTTATGGGAACGCCAACTTAGGTTGTTGTTTTTGATCTATGATCAAGACGTTGTAAATAGTTGTGTCTTTGTCATAATAACAGTCAAAAGTGTCTAGCAACTTGTACTTTAGGCTTAATCTATTTGTTTTTTTATTTTTATTTAACAATAATTTACTTCCCTCTCACCTAATTATTAGCTGCTGGTTTTACGCGAATGAGGATGTGATCGAGCGTGCATGTCTATTATGTCGTTACGACCATGTATGCATGTCTCAGCTGCCTCGTTGGTTTACAACTTTTGGTGAAAGTTAGAAGGTTCCTACCCTATATCATTCTTCATCCTAACCGTTGGTTAAATTCGAATGGGGATGTGATCGAACACACATGTCTATCCCGGCATTCTGGGTGTGTATGTGTGCTTCAGTTGCCTTGTTGGAGTGGTACTTCTGGTGAAAGATTGTAGAATGATCAAACCGTACGCCTTACTATACAAAAAACCCATATTTACCTTTATAAACTTGTTACTCCTTAGCTTTAGCGGTGGAGATGTGTATCCTTGCCAAGCTTATGATAGAATACTCATCACGACTGAGCAATTGAGCGAATTAGTTACATGTTACCACATAGATTAGTTGAGTGATTTGAGTGTTTTCATCTTCCTATTTCGTGAGGTGTTTGGTTGTGTACTTGTAAAAGATCAAAAAAGTGCTTTAACGGAAAATATCCTTAGGGATACATTTTTATAAACTTCTAAAGGCTACTTGAGGACAAGTAGGATTCAAGTGGGGGGATATTTGATGACATCAAATAACATCTATTTTATAGCATCATTTATCCCATGATATTAACCCATTTTGTATAGTTATTGCAAAGAATTGTTACTTAATCATTTATATTTGAGAATTGCAGTAATTATGGAGTAATTGGTGAAAGTTAGCAAAAGGCACACATTTTGGAGCATAAATGAAGAGTTCGAGAAAGTCTACTGATCTGACAGCAAATACGCCGTATTATTCTAGACCTATACGACGTATCCAAGACTTTGACGAATCAAAAGACCATTGCCTGACTTTGAAGAATACGTCGTATCCACATCAGTATATACGTTGTATATTATACTTTGGTCAAATATCAAGAAAAGCACACTTTCAGCCAATATTCCGTACCCAAGAAGCTCGATATGCCATACCCAAGATGTACAAAACACCGTACCCAAAGAGCCAATACACCGTACCCAATGAGCCAATACGTCGTACCGGAGTAGCCCAATACACTGTACCCAATAGGTCCGATACGCCGTACCCAATAGGTCTGATACACCATATCCAGGATGTCCGATACGTCATATCCATATCAGCTCAAGAAAATTCTAGAATATTTTATTCTTGGAGCCCACGCCAAGTCATTTAATACACCGTATTGAGCTTCCCAATACGCCGTATCGAACCGACTATCAGACCCTATATATACAAACGACCCTAAACTCAACTTTAAGCATGCAAGTGAATCCATAAACCACCAAGTCGACCAAGAGACGATCATAAGAGCCTAAAAGGTCAAAAAAAGAGCCTCAAGATCATAGGAAAACTCTTGTAATCTTTGCACAACCGAATACGCGTTCGATCGAGGTTTCTTTACTTTAATCGTTCATATATCAAACTGCGTGTATTTTTACAATGACTATCGGCTGATACCTTTAGGTATCAGCCATGTTTATGAAGATCTAATGTTTGGTTTGTTTATCTCGATTACTTAATTTATCATTGATTGTTGTTTATGTTTATCAATTTATATTCGTTTACGTGCTTAAGTATGCGACCTATCATTCAACTGGGTCTAGTCCTACATATTTAATGCGCTGCAACTTCGGTGTTGTTTGGGCGTAGGATAAGAGTCCGGGATAGCTCTCCATATTGCAATTTATATATCTAGAGTCATAGGATCACAAATATTGACCTATCTTTGCCTTTAGATTAGTGAGCTTAGTTGAGCCATAAGGTGACTTTGGTATCAACGAGTACGTTCTTATTCCATTGGTAAGGACTCGGACAGTGGACTACTAGTATATAAATCGCCGTTAAGCAGTAAGTGGGTAAAGTCTTAATGAGCTAGGGTTTAGTAAGAGCACCATTACTTAGATCCTAAGATAGATTATAATCAACAAATGCTTACTTTATGCGGATGCGTTTAATTGTGACAGAATTTGCGTGTCTAGGTCTTAGGAAGAAGTACCGCCTAAGTCTAGGAATGATATGCCCTTCGAGATAAGACAATCATTGCACTAATAAACAAACCTGCATTTTATCGAATTATTCATAGTTGATACGTTTTCCTTACATTAGTTCTCGACCGCTTCTCTGTCGTTTGTTTGTTTTCTTGTGTGTGTTTATTGCTTTACTTGTCATCAAAACCTTAGGTTAGATACACAAAACCGTGCCAATCTCTCAAGCTGAAAACCCTCCTTTTTGCATTAGTTTTAGGTTTAACTTAGATAACTAAAATACTGATAGAATTAGGATTAACGCTCTCGCTCTTAGTGATCGACACCCTACTTACCACGAAACTCTATCTGACCGGGTACACTGCCCGTTAAAGTGTTGTTTTTAGGTATAGTCGGCATAAAATAAATAGTAAAACTTGATACATAAAATAACACCTACACAACGACACATCAAGTTTTTGGCGCCGTTGTCGGGGAGTGAAATTGTTTAATTCTTGTTTTTATTAGTGTTTTAGTTTAGATTTAGTTTAGTTTAGATTAATTTGCATATTTGCGTGTTTGTTTTGTGTGTTTAATTTTCTGCATTGTATGCTTTTTTGCATATTGTGTGTTTGTGTGTTTCGCATTATTCAAAGTACGCTGTAGGAGTTTTTTCAAACCAATACGGCGTATTCAATTTATTGGATACGGCGTATAATTTTTTTTCAAACCAATACAACGTATTCGACTCTATCATCAATACGGCGTATTCAGTTCACTGAATACGGCGTATTAAGCTATTTGACAGTTTTCTTTCCTAGCGAATTTATTACAGGTTAAAATGGACGACCCCAACATTACTATGGAGGAGTATATCAGGCTTGAGGAAGAAAAAGCTCGTAGGCGTGGTAAGGTGTATAACTGGGAAACTGCTACGTATGGTAAGATCTGGGATAATGAAGACGTTCACGACCTCGGATATGTTGAAACTGAATTCCCAGCTATAGTCTTTAACGACACGTTAACATCTGAAGCA
>BQNB010079742.1:0-30149 GCA_026074375.1 Tanacetum coccineum | reverse complement strand
GATTGTTATAAGCTTTCGCCTTCCGCAATCACACCCGACTTACTCATTACGGACTCTCTCATAATGGAGGACGAGCATCTCGACACTATTCCGGTAACGGAATCAGCTAACACAATCAAGTCTAGTGTTGATGACCTTGTCCCTACCCCAAGTGAGTCCGCGGATTTTTCCGACAATGAAAGTGAGTGTGATATGCCAGTTTGTGATGATTTTACGACTTTCTCGAATCCTCTCTTTGATTCAAACGACGATTTCACCTCTAGTGATGACGAGTCACTTTCTGATGAGGACGTTCCGAAAGAAAATTTCAAAATTTATTCGAACCCTCTTTTTGATGAAGAAATCATTTCTACTAAGATAGATCCACATTGTTTCAATGCCGAGTCTTATCTTATCGAATCTTTGCTTAACCGTGATACTTTAATTGATTCTTCTCCTAAGTTTGATTATCTTCTCGAGGAGTTCTCCGGTGAACTCGCTCATATCGATCCAATTCCACCGGGAATTGAGAAAGCCGACTTTGATCTAGAGGAAGAAATCCGTCTTGTTGAGAATTTGTTGTATGATAATTCATCTCCACGACCGCCGGAAGAACTTAATTTGGAAATTGCTGATACGATTTTTGAGTCTCTCTCTCCATCTCCTATCCTCGTTGAGGATAGTGACTCTCTTATGGAGGAGATCGATTTATTTCTTGCTTCCGATGACTCGATGCCACCGGGCATTGAGGATGACGATTATGACTCGGAAGGGGATATTCGTTTTCTTGAAGAATTGCTTAGCAGTGACTCCCCTCCCCTTCCCGAAAATGAGTCATTTTCTCTTGATCATTTTGATGATCCATCTCTTCCCCGTCCTCCTCCAGAACCACCGGATGTTGAGATTTGCTTTAATTTTGAGCCCGATGCGGGTGATTTCATAAACAAAGTGGTGGGTGACATTTCTGAACATGATGTTCTTATGCCTAATTTTTTACCCACCCAACCCACCCTTTGTCCAGTGTTTGACCTTTTGCTCCCGTTTTCATCCGAAAACGAGGACAAACTGTTCAAACCTGGTATTTTCTCTTCTCCTTTCTTATCTCATCGGGCCAAAATCACTTTTGATTTTTCTGAAAGCCCGATGATGATTTCTGGAGGGGACATTCCTCACTTGGATGTCCCGTATCTCCATTTCTATCCTCCTTGACCAAGCTCAAGTGTGGGGGATCGAGTCAGGCTCAAGACTCGGTTAACAAAAATAAGCGCTTCTCGGGAGGCAACCCGTGTCTTTTCTTCTTTCTATTTTCTTTTCTTAATAAATAAGCGTGTGATTTTATAGCCTAAGTGTGGGGGCGTGCTTCTTTCTATGGTTTGTGGTATCGTTTTTTGCAGGATTCCTTAAGATCATGAAGACCCGTGCTCGTTTTCAATCCTCCAATCGTCCGGTCTTCGATCTTTGCTTATTTTGGAATCCTTAATCCTGATCATGAATATTATTGTGCTTCCCTTTTCACACTTGGAATTTTTTGCATTTGCCTTTTTCGTTCCTAAGTGTGGGGGTAAAACCCGATATTTTTGAACATTGAGGCCAATGTTCCATTCTAAGTGTGGGGGGGATTTCTATCGAAATGTGATCATACCTGTGCCTTGCTGTGTCCCGCGCAACCCCGTTTTGACCAAAATTTTAAAATTTTTATTGTTTTATTTTGAAAAAAAAATGATGAAAATAATTACTAGCATTTGCCTTTTTCGTTGATAAGTGTGGGGGTAAAACCCGATATTTTTAAACATTGAGGCCAATGTTCGATTCTAAGTGTGGGGGGGGGGGATTTCTATCGAAATATGATCATACATGTGCCTATATGTGTTCCCACGCAGCCCCATTTTGACCAAAATTTTAAATTTTTTATTGTTTTATTATGATATATATATAAAAAAAATGATGAAAAAATGATGAAAATATAAAAATATATAAATAAGTAGGCCCGTAGAATTAGGTAGCTTTTGACTTGACCGAGTTTTAAACTCTAGCTTTCCCCTTAGCTTTCGAGACTAACGATTGCTTAACTTTATAATATTGCAAAGACAAAAAATGATAGATTAAATAAAGGTTTGATGCTAAAGCGGGATTAGTTGGATATCTGTAGAGCTCATAAGGGGTTAATTGTGGCTTTTTGCTCCCACCAGCTTACTAAACACTATAATTGTTGAATAAAATAAAGTTGCTTTAGGTTTTTGCGATTCTTAGTTTAAATCACTTCATAGAGATTCCTCTGAGAAGTTAAGGTACACATAGAGGTTTTATATCAAATGTTGTGGGGAAATAGACTCCTGGACCATGGTCGGCTCGCATACCGATGTGGCAGTTGTTAAAAGACCACAGGACTTGAAATTTGGCTAATAATAAATGTTATATAATAAACCGAAGCCGAAATAAGACTTTTAGATCATGGTCGGCTCACATACCGATGTGACAGTCGTTTAAAGGGTGGAGGTAATAATAATAATAAAACTTGGGTTTGATAACGTTGTTCTCATCTTGCCGGCTCACAACCGATGTTGTAGTCTTCTAAATAAGGCACATAGTAATAATCCGAGACTGATAAAAGTTTGCTGCATCTTGCCGGCTCACAACCGATGTTGCAGCCTTCTAAAAGTCCGAAGGAAATTACCGGATCGAAATAATTTTGCTAGCATCTTGCCGGCTCACAACCGATGTCCAGCCTTCTAAAAGACGCTCCGAGATTAATAATAGTGGCAATAATAATAAGTATAAAGCCAAATTTCGACTCTGGGGTTATCTAAATAAAGTCCTCCCGTCTCGGACCCCTCGTAATTTTGAGGTTGTTGCGGATGAAATAAAAAGGATAACCCCTAAATCATGCGAAATTAGAACCTTAATGTGGACCTTATTCTCACCATATCGTCTCTTTAGGAAAGGATTTCAAACTAATTGTGGTCTAAACCGGGTTTACTTTATATTAATAAGGACATAATTTATTTGTCATCAATAAAAATAATAATAAAATACTTAGAGGATTTAGGAATAATGAGAGCGAAAAGTTAAGTTTATACTTACACAATTAGCATTTATGAGTAGTGTTAGCATCTAATCTTATATTTAACTGTGATTTTGTTTTAAGCTTAGTTTGGGGATTGTAAAAATCAAAAATGACGAACTCTCGTTCTTAAAGCCTTTTAAATAATGTTATTTAATTCTTATCTTAGTTTTTATCTTTTATTAAATAAGTGGTTTAAAAGGGGGCGCTTTAAAAATAAATAATTTTTGATACCTTTTCAATGACCCCTTTCTGTATCTTGGTTTGATGGTAGAGTCAAAGTTTAAAAGGGGATTTAATTATTTATTTCCGGGTGTGTTTTATTTACATTGCGTGTGGGACCAACAATGGCTTAGTGTGGGGGAATCTGATGTGCGCTAAAACACACATCATTTATAACCCGAAAAACACTATAAATCAGACTAAAAATGCTAAAATATGCTTAATTATATTGCAAATATGTTTGTTTGGTATTTTTATATCTTGCAGGTAAAAATGATTGAAAACGGAGCAAAAACGGGTATTTACGGGTTCGTCGCGATCATGAGTGCCTATTATTCAAAATAAAGACAAAGTCGTGAAAAGTTCTCGAGCATGCCATTGGAAAGAGCACGAGATTTCGAGTTCGACGGTGCTTTCATCATTTATATGGGCCGGGCCAGCCCATAATTATGATTATTAGTCCAAGTTAGGCCCAAGTTAATCCTACTTATTTCAATAGTTGATGTCCAGCCCAATACAAAGAAATGAAGTTTGGCCCAACATTGCATGTATAAATCAAGGGCCATATCTTTAAACAATGAAAAGTCCAATGTAAATATCTGGCAACACAAGTAAAGATTAAAGTGAAGAATATAATTTGCAAGAAAGTCATGTGCACTAAATTAATTCTTCAAAGGTCACGTGCTCCCCCACTACCTTTTTTCTTAGCCAATCATGGACCGCCACGTGCTCCTCCTATTGATCCATTTCAAGATAAGAATGCATCAAAAAGGTCGGGCCAATGGTTCTTGTAAACCTAGCCAACTTGTCTCGTCATAATGGCCACTGGCAATCTTTATTAGTGGTAATGAATTTTAACTCGTTTGGCCACACGTTTAAGTTTTTGATCCCCAAGAAATATTGGATCAAATGATGACTGCTATTTATAAGAATGCATTCCAACGCAATTGAATATCCTTTTTCTTATTTTTTTTTTCTTTCGTTTTTTTTAGTCAGGTAGTATAGTTCCTTTATAAGCACTTTGTAATTTCCAGCTTATTCATCTAGCTTAATTCCAGCTATTTCAAGTCTGGTAACATCAGTTTTTATTGCTTATTCAGATGAAAGTGATTTATTTTGTGGTGAATATTACTTAGCTTTTTTATCTTGTCCATAATATTTTTTTCCTTTTCTAAACTCGAATAGGCTTATTCCATAAGCACTAGTTCGATCTGCTTATTGTTTAGTGTTTCGAATAAGCTGATCTCATAGCTTATGTCGAATACTTATCTTATAGATCTTGTTATTAAGTTTCTTCGTTAGCTTATTCTCATGTCTTTTCTTTTTCGAAAATATAAAAATAGCTTTTTTTTCTTCTTATTTCAGATCTAAGTTAATTTTTAAACTACAAAAATAAGTGCATCGAGTTATTAAGACTCGACTTATTCATTAAGCCTTAGTCATTCCGTGGTTCCATTAGTTTAAGATCTAAGAGGTTTTACTTATTTCGTTTCGCTCATTTTCATTTCTTAGCTCGATTCGATTCATAAGATGTGGCTACGAGTGTAAATGAAACTCAGCTTAATTTCATAAGCTTGCGGACCACCATTAATAGTCGAGAGCTTATTAGATTTTGCTTGTTACGGGAATATTATTGTCTTAGTAGCTTACTCCTAGCTTATTAGTTGCCGAATTAGTTTTAAATAGCTTATTTGATTTTTACTTTACATATTCATAGCCACATCTAGTATTATTCGTTCCCTTTTTCTCATTCCTATATTTTGAAAACTGTTTTACATAAAACATTTTTGAAAGTTAAAAAATCTTTTTTAGTATTAACTGTTTTACTACTATAGCAAATTGATATGGGCTTGGCCCAACTGTTTTGTTAAAACAGTTTTGGTAATTCAAAACTTTCATAAAATCGGTAGTATTTTCCAAAAAAAAGGTTTATAAATTAGTTTAATAAAGTTTTAAACTAGATTAGTAATATTTTGTCGTAACCTTTTCTGTTTATTTTTGTACCGTCAACTCATGCGAGTGGAGCTTAAGGATTTTAATAATCTAGATAGAATTTGACTATTTTTCTTAAGCTTATTAAAATCGGGTGTTATCGATTATTTGCGGCTCTTCAATTCGTTTTCTATTTTCTATTGCTTTTTTCAATTAATAGTGTAGCCTTTAAGTAAAAAATGTTTACTTTGCTTATTTTATCATTATGAGTAGCGAGTAGTTTTATTAGTGACTTGTTAAGTGATATTTATGAATTGGAAATTATGTGTGAATTTATAAACCTGAATTCACACTTAAGGAACTTTTCACGTCACTTAGCAAGCATAATTGTCATTTATATCTTTTAGATCAATTTTAGCATAACCTTGTAGTTTTAAATCTTAGAATTAATATTAGTTTAATTTTTAGTTTAAAAATAGTTTAAAACCAAAACCAAAAACTTGAATGACAATAAAGCTCGATTTACAACTTAAACGTAGATTTTCATTCACCTCTCGCTGAGGAGAACGATACACGTGTTGATTACTTATTATTCTTTCTTAAGAATAATTATTCATTTGCTTCTTTCTCTCTTTAATTCAAAAATTCCTAATTCAAAAATCCCCTTTTCAATGGCGGCGATCAAACCCTTTTCCCAATCTTCCGATCTAATCCCTTTAATCCTTGGTGTTTGATATCGTTATAACCCCTGAAATTGGGATCAGTCATTTAATTGATGAATCTCATATCGAGCGTGTTAGGCGTCTTTCTCATCCTGGGACCTTAGGGATCAGATTCGATTGTCCTTTCTTATTTATTTTATATTATCCTATTTCCCGTTTTTCCCTTATTTATATATCCGCTTTTAGACATGGGTTTCGTTTCAGAACTCCCTTCATCCAAAATCGCCCCAACCTCCAATATCTCGAAGTCCGTGTTCATTGCTCTAATTTTCCCTGATGATTGTTCAAGGGTAGGGACCTTTGGAAGGTAATGTAAACGGTTACGGCCCAGTGGTCGATGTGTTCATTCCTAATAAGAAGATCTAAGCAGGAAGCGTATCGCTTTTTGTTGCGGTTCATGTAATGTTCCTCAATCTTGAATCGACTAATTGAGAATCTCAAACTATTAGAATTGGTCAATTTTCACTTATCTGCTATCCAGCTCGGTTTGAAATGCCTTACAGCTTCTATCTTTCAGAAAGAGAAACCGGTGCCCTCTGGAAGTAACAGGTTTTTAAGTAGTCTATTGTCCAAAACAAAAAGGTGGTTGGGGAAAACCAAAAGAGTACTTATACGTCTATTTTTGAAAACCGTCTTTGGTTTATAGACACTCTTCTTGCCTGGTGAACAGGGGAACTCAAGACGAATGTGTTAGGCGACAGCAATTTTCTTCCATTAATAACTTACAGGTACTTTTGTCTAACGAGGGTTTTCATAACACTCGCGTTGTTTACCTAGGAGGAGGATTGTGGGTAATGATTGAATTGCAATCATCTAAGTCTAAATCGAAATTCATGGAACATGTTGGGGTTGCTTCGTGGTTTCGCCGTCTTTGTAATGCGCAATCAGATTTCGCAGCTAAAGAACGGATAGTTTGGGTCGACATTGAAGGAGTTCCTTTAAATGCTTGGACTCGTTCAACTTTTCAAAAGATCAGTTCTAAATGGGGAGAATTGGTTGAATTAGAAGATGGGTATGATGACCTCTTTGCAAGGAAACGTATTTGTATTAAGACCAGCCAAACGGAGAACATCTTGGAAAGTTTTAAGCTTATTGTAAAAGGGAAGGTTTTTTGGGCTCGTGCCAAGGAACTTTTTGTTTGGTCCCCATCCTTCAAAGATGTTCCTGAGAAAGAATTGTTCTCGGACGACGAGTCCGCTAAGATCAATGAACAGGCAAATAACCTGAACAACGACGAGGTGGAGAATGCTAGTGAAGTGGTTTCGGACACATACTTTGGCGATAACGGTGAAGTTCAGGGTTTCGAGCATCAACATGGTGAGTCTAATGATAAGGAGGTATCGTCTGATCCTTTCAATATATACGACTTACTTGACAAACGCACTAAAGAAGTAAGAACCACGGATACGTCAACCAGCATCCCTTATCCTCCGGGTTTCACACCTGCCAATGATATCCCAGCATGTAATAATCAAGATATTCCTGAAGCAGAATCTGAGTCAAGACAACTCAACTATAACAGTCAAAACCGAGCCGTAATTGAGAATACTATTGAGCAATCTCAACCATCTGATGGGCGGGAAAGCCCCAATAGTAATTGATGAAGACTGTGAAGACCAAATGGGCCCTCAATCAATGACAACAGCCCATTTGTGTGCAACTGACAGAGACTGTGAAGACTTTGAAGACCCGATCCTAGCCCTTGAACAAACCAATCTCAGCCAGTATGCAAACAAAACCCACCCAAACCTTATTGGGCCTTAAAAAGCCCAATAACATAAGCCTAAACCTTATTGGGCCCAGACACACTCAATTGGGCCCAATACACAAACCCAAGCCCAATACTGGCCCAAAAACAAGTTTTATAAAACATAAGGACTTAAAATGTAATTTTTAACAAACATGTTTTATAAAGAAAAATGGTTTAAACAAAGTGAGGGACTGAATTTGCAATTTTACAAAACTAATTTCTCTTTATAAAACACAAGGGCCGAATCTTCTGACCCTTGCTCCATTTTCTGTCCTTTAATTCTTTGTGTTTAATACACAAGGGGCAGTTTTGCCATTTGTTTAAAACTTGTTTATAACTAAAAAAAAAAAGGGACAAACAGAATTGGCAAGTGAGTGAGACTCGAGGGTCTCTTTTTGGGCATTTGAAACTTTTAAACCTGCGAGCCAATAAACGGCTCTCTTCCCCAACCCTTTCCCGCCAACTCCTAGAACCCCCCACCATCACATGTTAACACCCCATCTTTTACCCAACCCATCCTTTACCCAGTCCAACCCTTTCCCACACCCCACTAACCTTTAATTTGGTCCAGGTTGGCAATCCCACTATTCCCGAGCTCCATCAATGGCTGAAATTGGTCATTAAGAAGCACAAACCCAAATCAAAGGGCTAGGATTGGTTACTGAGTTAAACACTCTCACAACTAACACAACAAGAAGAAGAAAGAAGACTTGGGACTTCTATAAATTCAAGAAAACACAAGCCGAACAAGAGTTTAGTTTTAGTTTAGCTTTTCTTAATTAATTTTTAATCCACTTGTAATTTAAGTTTCCAGCTTGTTTTTTTTAGTGTAATGTTACTGTTTTAAAAGTTTAATCAAGTTTTAAAGTTGAGACTAAGGTTCTTGTGATTTTCAAGATTATTCGCTTTTAAAATTCTTTGTTAATCTTGAGAAAATTGTAGTTACTTGTTTCTTTTTAACTATACTGTCACTAACATCAAGTTACCTTAATTAGTTTTAAGTTAAATTAGTTAAAAAGTTCGTTTTACTTATTTAAAGGGGTGTTTGGTATATGGTCAAAATGGGTCATTCTGAGTTTGTCATGGGTCAAGCACACTCAGCCAACTTTGGCTGAGTGTGTGAGGTTAATCAAGACACTTACATCACCATTTTTAGTTCTGAAATAAGTTTTTAAGTCCTTTTGGTTTTATGTCAAAATTTGAATAAGCCTACTTGACCCTAAGTGCCCAAGCTGCTTAAAGCACTTAAGAAGCACTTTTTCTTGTGCTTGTTGTGCTTGCTTGCTAGCCAACAACAAGCCTTTGTTCTGTTCTTTAAGATTCACCAAGTTATGTATTATGTACTTATTTTTTTTTGAAAACAGCCAATTTAAGACAATTGTATCAGGCAACTTTAATTAGTCCTTAAGCCCCAAGGTTTTTAAAACTAAGCTCATTGGAGACCACTCTAAAATCGTTTGGGGTTGGTTTGCTAAAAAGCCCAATTGAGCTTATTTTTTCATAAAGCTTCTAAAGCCCCAGAGCCACTGCTGTTGTATCTCCCCCTAGGTGCTGAGACACACCAAACTCAGCCCTTTTATCTAGCCTTATTTTAACTTAACCTTATGATTTTTTGCTTTTATACCATGGCTTATACTAGTCCTTTAAAGCGCCCAAGATTTTATACTTTATTTCCCTTTTAGCTTAGCTTATCTAGGCCTAAAGTAAGCACTTTTTTCTGTTTTTTATATAAACTGTTAATATAGCGTATTTCATTCTACTTATTTCTAGGGCTTAATCTAGATCCCTTTAAGGCTATTTAAGTCAAAACAATTTCAATCGAGGAAATAACTTCAATCAAAACAGAGGAAACAATTTCAACCAAGGTCAGATTTATCGACCTCCGGTTCATCAACCAGTAGTTAATCAACCAGTAGCTCATCAAGGACCTGCTCCTCAGACACACGGTGTGTCAAAAACAGATTTTGAAAGATATGTCACAGCCAATGATGCAGTGTTGAGAAACATGCAAAACCAAGGTCAAAACCTGCAATCCCAAATGGCAAATTTAACTGATATGCTTTCAAAATTTGTTACTGCTAATACAGCTTCTACTTCCGGTTCTGGAACTCTTCCTGGTAACACTATTACCAACCCTAAGGAAGATTTAAAAGGTATCACTACCCGAAGTGGTGTTACCATCCAAGGACCGAAAGCAGTTAATCATGATGCCGAGGTGACAAAGGACACGATGCCTCCTGCTAATAACGGAAGCACCGAAGACGTCCAACCTCCTGTTGTTCAAATTCAGACTCGTAATCCAAATCCTGAGCCCAATGTTGCTCCTGTTGTTACTCCAGTTCCTAAAGCATCAATTCCATTTCCATCACGAAGAAATGATGAAAGGCGCAAGGAAAAAGCTAACGATCAAATCGAGAAATTTTATGAAATCTTTAGAGATTTAAGTTTCGAGATTAGCTTTACCGATGCCTTGATGCTCATGCCTAAATTTGCTTCAACTTTAAAAACCTTAATTGGAAACAAAGAAAAATTGAGCGAATTGGCAAGAACTCCTTTGAATGAGAACTGTTCAGCGGTCATCCTCAACAAGTTACCAAAGAAACTTGGAGACCCTGGCCGATTTCTGATTCCATGTGAATTTACGGGGATTACTACATGCAACGCATTGGCCGATCTTGGTGCGAGCATTAATCTCATGCCTTATTCTGTCTGGAAAGATCTCGCTCTTCCTGAACTAACCCCAACTTGCATGACGTTAGAGCTAGCAGATCGTTCAATCACTGAACCAATCGGTATTGCTAAAGACGTCCGTCTAATGGTGGGAAAGTTCCAATTTCCAGCTGACTTCGTAGTTGTTGATTTTGAACCAGACCCCCGAGTACCCTTAATTCTCGGGCGATGTTTCTTGAAAACAAGTCATGCTTTGATAGATGTTTATGAAGGTGAGATTACCCTTCGTGTTGGCAAGGAAGCCATCACATTCAATCTGGACCAAACTTCAAAATACACAGCTGATTACAACCATATGACGGTCAACAAAATCGACGTCATCGATATGGCTTGTGATGAGTATTCTCAAGAGGTCCTAGGATTTTCAAACGTGATCGCGAGTGGCAATCCCACTCCATATTTTGAGCCTATTGTTTCTACTGCTTCTCCAAATCTCACTCCTTTCGGGGACAGTGATTTTCTCTTAATGGAAGAAGCAGATTCGTTTCTTGCTCTAGAAGATGATCCAACTTCATCTGAAGTTGATCCAACTTATCAGGATCCTGAGGGGGACATCCTGCTTCTAGAGGCAATTTTGAACAGTGAACCACCACCCCCCCTCCCAAATCATGAACAATATATGCCTGGAGGTAGGAAAGAACTCAAACTCTGTGAAGCTAAAACCGTTGAATCTTCCGTTAATGAACCTCCCGAGGTTGAACTCAAGGAACTGCCACCCCATCTTGAATACGCATTTTTAGAAGGTGACGACAAGTTGCCTGTCATAATTGCTAAAGACTTAAAAGATGAGGAAAAGGCAGCACTTCTCAAGGTTCTTAAGTCCCACAAGCGAGCCATCGCTTGGAAACTCTCCGACATAAAGGGTGTTAGCCCGGAATTTTGTACTCACAAAATTTTAATGGAAGAGGACTATGAACCATCTGTGCAAAGTCAGAGAAGGGTAAACCCAAAAATTCACGATGTTATAAAAAAGGAGGTTGAAAAACTCCTTGACGCTGGATTGATTTACCCCATCTCTGACAGCCCTTGGGTGAGCCCGGTACACTGTGTACCTAAAAAAGGAGGTATGACTGTCATCACAAATGAAGAGAATGAGCTGATTCCTACTCGATTGGTCACGGGATGGCGAGTATGTATTGATTACAGAAAACTTAATGAAGCCACCCGAAAAGATCACTTCCCTTTGCCTTTTATGGACCAAATGCTCGAAAGACTAGCAGGAAATGAATACTACTGTTTCCTCGATGGTTTCTCGGGTTACTTTCAGATTCCAATTGACCCAAAAGATCAAGAAAAGACCACATTCACATGCCCATACGGAACTTTTGCTTATCGTCGCATGCCTTTTGGGCTATGCAATGCTCGGGCAACGTTCCAACGCTGTTGATGGCAATCTTCCACCGTTATGATTGAAAAATACGAGGAAGTATTCATGGATGACTTTTCGGTCTTTGGACTCTTTCAATACGTTGCCTAACCATTAGAAAGATGTTGAAACGGTGTGAAGACACCAATTTGTCTCTAAACTGGGAAAAGAGCCATTTCATGGTAAAGGAAGGCATAGTTCTCGGACATAAAATTTCTAAGTCGGGACTTGAGGTTGATAGAGCTAAAGTCGAAGTAATAGCTAAACTCCCTCATCCGACTTCAGTCAAAGGTGTCCGTAGTTTCCTTGGGCACGCCGGTTTTTACCGGCGATTCATTCAGGACTTCTCGAAAATTGCCCGTCCTATGACTCATTTGCTTGAAAAAGAGACTCCATTTGTCTTTTCTGAAGAGTGTGTCGATTCCTTTAACACACTCAAAAGAAGATTGACTGAGGCTCCGATCTTAATTGCTCCCGACTGGGACTTGCCTTTTGAACTGATGTGCGATGCTAGCGATTTCGCAATTGGGGCAGTCCTCGGGCAAAGAAAAAACAAGCATTTTCAACCTATACACTATGCTAGCAAGACTATGAACGAGGCTCAAACTCACTACACTACTACGGAAAAAGAATTACTTGCTGTGGTGTATGCCTTTGAGAAGTTTCGTTCATATCTTGTTATGTCAAAAAGCATAGTGTATATTGACATTTGCCATCAAGTTTCTCTTTGCAATAAGGATGCTAAGGCATGACTCATGCGGGGATCTTATTGATCCATAGTGTTTGATATTGAAATTCGAGACAAAAAAAGGAGCTGATGAATCTCGCCGCCGATCATAAGTCCAGACTTGAAATTCCACTCAAGACAAACTCGAGAAAAGAAATCAATGAAGCATTTCCTCTCGAGACTCTTGGTTCGATTGCTCTTCAAGATCAAAGTACCCCATGGTTTGCCGATTTTGCAAACTACCATGCGGGGAAATTTGTTATCAAGGGAATGACATCCCAACAAAAAAATAAATTCTTCAAGGATGTCAAACACTATTTCTGGGATGATCCTTTCCTGTTTAAGATCTGTGCTGATCAGGTGATAAGACGTTTGTGTTTCTGGGCAAGAAGCTTTAGACATTCTCAAAGCTTGTCACAGTGGACCTACTGGGGGACACTATGGTGCCAATTACACAGCAAGAAAAATCTTCGATTCAGGATTCTATTGGCCCACCATCTACAAGGATGCCCATGACTTTGTCACCCGTTGTGACATTTGTCAACGTCAAGGAAAAATTACGCAACGTGATGAGATGCCACAAAACTCCATCAAGTTTGCGAAATCTTTGACATCTGGGGCATTATTTTTATGGGGCCGTATTACGTCTTCAAGAGGAAAAAGTAATACTCGTGGCTGTGACTATTTGTCAAATGGGTCGAAGCAGAAGCGCGCTCCACCAATGATGCCCGAGTTGTCTGCACAATTTTTGAAAACTTCTTCTCTCGATTGGTGCACCCGAGCTATTCATAAGTGATCGCGGGACTCACTTCATGCAATGACCAATTTACAAAAGTTCATGCTTTAGTATGGAGTAACTCATCGCTCTCACCGCGTAATTCACCCACAAACATGTGGCATGTTGAGGTGTCAAATCGGAGGTTTAAAGCGTATTCTTGAAAAGAACCGTGGGAGAAAATCGTGCCTCATGGTCGGACAAATTAGATGATGCTTTATGGGCTTCGACAACAGCGTAACAAACACCCTTCGGGTGGTACTCATAGAAGCTTCGTGTCGGGAAGGGCATGTCATCTACCGATCGAGATAGGGCACAAAGACCCTACTGGCTCTCAAACTATACAATTTTGATATCAACGCGGGTGATCACAGGAAGTTCTACTGAATTGAATAAATGTACTTAGTGATCAGGCTACGAGACTCTCTGAATATAAGAAAAACAAGAGGATTACACGATGCTAAGATCAAAAAACCGCGTTTTCAACGTTGGGATCGTGTCCTCCTCTTAAATTTTAGACTGAAAGTTTTTCTCGGGCAAATTGAAATCAAGTGTCTGGGTCCTATTCTACGTTTGTCAAGGTTTTTCTTATGGCTCCGTCGAGCTATATCTCAAAACTCCGGACCAACTATAAAGTGAATGGTCATCGTATCAATACATTACTTTGGAGGGGACGTACCAACCGAGGTTGTCCCGGATCTCCAAACGTTCCCCATGGACCAATAAATTCGGGGGACGGGTCAAGCGTCGGGACCCTAAACAAGCGCTTCGTGGGAGGCACCCCATGCTTATCCGTAGTATGTAATGAATAAGTGTTTTTGTGTGAGAAGGTTTATATTTTCCATTACCCGTGTTTTGTGTGCTTTGTATTGTATGTCCAGGTATTCCCGGATTGTGAAGGCTCTCGATTCTGTCATTTTTAACTCGAGCTTCACATCCTCAGCTTCAATTTGGGAATTCAGTATCCAAATCTTATCGACTAACGTTTATCTTTTGGCATACTTCATAAACGGCCTTAGATTTACGTAGGTACCCCTTTGAAACATCGAGGACGATGTTTAGTTCTAGTATGGGGGGGAATCTTCGATTTGATTTTTGCCTGCAGTCGTTGTTATCATGCAATCCCGTTTTTACACCAAATTTTTGCAAAAATACCAAAAAAAAAAAAAAAAAAAAAAAAAAAAAAAAAAAAAAAAAAAAAAAAAATTTCAAAAATAGAATAAGTGTTTTTGTCTTTTTGGGTAGAGTAAGAATAAATTTTTGACTCGATCGGGCGTGTTGAGCCCTAGCTAGTTCTTTTAGGCCAAAGCTTTCACGAATTCTATTGCTTTGAATTCTTAAGTGAAGAACGAGAAATGATAGAGTTAAATATAAGTTTATGTGTATGTGTCAAGCAAGATTCGTTAAAAAATTATATGAATAACTTGTGTTTTTTTTCCCATAAGCTTCTAATCCGCCTAATCATACGTGTCGATTCATTCGGGGCTAAGTCAATCGATGTTTTCAGAATAAGCTTCAATTTGTGACTTTGATTATTTAAAAGCAAAATTTTGAAAGGATTTAATGCCAATTAAAGATAACATTTGATCATATGGAGCAAGCAAAATGATGTGTCGTGATATCCCACCTGCTAACCACGTGGTTGGGGGTTCAAACTAAGACATCTTTGCTTCTAAAGGACTGTGTGTCGTGATCATCTCACTCGGGAAAGAAAGGGTCTAGGTGAGGGTTCAAAATAGACACTATCCCTTAGCCATCTTTAGGAAGAAGCGTGTTGATGTGATTTCCTCACTACGCTAGCACGGGGTTGTTTTCAAAAACTAAGAACACCGGACGTTGGTTGTGATATCCTACTAGGGAGCGAGGCCTAGGTAGGTGTTCAAACTAAGCAACGCATTCCTAGCTTTAAGAGTAAAAAAAAAAAAAAAAAAAAAAAAAAAAAAAAAAAAAAAAAAAAAAAAAAAAAAAAAAAAATAATAAATTTTGAAGTTATATTAAAATCAAGTTGCAAGTCTTATTAAATTGTTGCTTTGAGTCCACGTTTCATTTGTGACTATGAGATAAGTTGATCTATGGCCTGAGTTTAAATCGAGCACACGCGTAACCATTTATCCAGATCGGGAGTTCAAAAGTTCACAAGTCTTAAGTCTGAGCTTTACACCTAAAATTATATCGACAATGATCTTGTTTAAATTGATTGGCTTAAGATAGTGAAATCGGGACGATGAAATTTTCGTCAGGACATCCGTAGATAATTATGGACGTTTCACTCTATGTTCCATTGTGAGTTAAATAGAAAGGACAAACCATCAAAATCCAAAAAAAAATTAGAGTAGTCAATGTACATACAAAAATAATGGTGTAATCGGTATTTGTCGAAGCTATGTATTCTTTCCTTGACAAATACTTTGCTACTTTTCAATTTAGTAGTCGGAGGGGGTCCAAGACGTTCTTGTTTTCGTTATTGCTTACTTCATAGCATTGCGTTGAGGACACGGCAATACCTTAGTATGGGGGATTTTGTGTTGTGCTTAAATACACATACTTGTTACCTTAAAAAACGAGCTGAAATACAAAAACGGACTTAAAATGCAAAGATACGCTTGTTTTGCTAAATGTATTGTGCAGGAACGGATAACAGAAAGGACGAAAAACAAAAGCCAAACGGACTCAAACTGGACACGGATGGAAAAGTTGAAGGACAAAGCAAAGCAAAGCAAAAGAATGAAAAGTCAAAGTCAAGTCAACTCAACAAATCAACAGTCAAAACCGAAGCCGTAATTGAAGAATACTATTGGTTGCAATCTCAACCATCGGATGGGCCGGGAACAAAAAAAAAATGCCCAATAGTATTTAATGAAGACTGTAAGACCAAATGGCCCTCATCAATGACAACAGCCATTGTGTGGCATTTGACAAAGACTATGAGACTTCTGAGGGGCCAGAATCTAGCCCGTGAACAAGCCAATCTCAGCATTGTACACACAAAACCCACCCAAACCTTATTGGGCACTTAAAAGCCCAATACATAAGGGGGGGCCTTTAAAACCTTATTGGGCCAGTCACACGTGATTTGAGCCCAATACGAAGCCACAAACCCTTATTGGGCCCAAGCACACCCAGTTGGGCCCAATACACAAATACAAGCCAAATACACAAACCCAAGCCCAATAAAGGCAAAAACTATTTTTTAAAAACTCAGAGGACTGAATTGTCAATTTTGAAAATGTTTTATAAAGGAAAAGTGTTTTAAAAAAAAGATAGGGACTGAATTTGTAATTTTACAAAACCTTTTATCTCTTTATAAACACAAGGGCTGAAACTGCCAATACACCATTCTTTCTTTAATTCTTTGTTTATAAAATACAAGGGCTGTTTATGCCACTTTTTAAACTCGTTTTATAACTAAAAAGAAAAGAAACACGAAATGGAAAAGAGCTAGAAGTTGAGGGGTTCTTCTTGGGCAAATGAAACTTTTAAAACCTGTTAATAACCACTGTTCACCCCTCAACCCGCTTTCCCGCCATCTCCTCAATTCCCCCAACATCACGAGATACCACCCCAACCCTTTACCCAAACCAATCCTTTACCCGGTTATAACCTTTCCCACACCCCACTAACCTTTAATTAGGTCCAGGCTGGCAATCTCCCTTAACCCAAGGTAAATCAATGGCGGATATGGGATTAAAACAAACACAAACCCAAATCAAAGGGCTAGGATTGGAAGCTGAGCTTCACCTCACACAACTAACACAACAAAGAGAAGAGAAGGCTTCTATAAATTGGAGAAAACACAAAGACGAACCACACACTAGTTTTTTTCTTAGCTTATTTTTATTTAAAACTTTAATCAACTTGTAATTTAAGTTCCAGCTTGCTTCTTAAGTGTAATGTTACTATTTTGAAAGTTTAATTCAAGTTTTAAAGTTTATGTTAAATTTCTTGTGACTTTCAATATAATTCGTCTTTTAATTCTTTGTTAATCCTCAAACAAATTGAGTTACTTGTTTCTTTTTAACTATACTGTCACTAACATCAAGTTACTTTAATTAGTTTTAAGTTAAATTAGTTAAAAAGTTCATTTTACTCATTTAAAGGGGTGTTTGGTAAAAGCCCAAAATGGGTCATTTTGGTTGTGGTATGGGTCACAAGCACTCAGCCAGTTTAGGCTGAGTGTGTAGGGTTAATCTAGCAACTTACATCACCAATTTTAGTTTTAAAATGAGTTTTTAAATGTCTTTTGTGTTCTGTCAAATTTAGAATAAGCCAAAGTGTTCTTAAAGTGCTCAAGCTGTGTAGGCAGCTTAAGCATTCTTTGTTGAGCTTATTATGGTTGTTTCTAGCCATTTTAGAACATCACTTGTTGCTGTCCCTTGGGTTTGACTAAGTTTGAGTCAAAATTTGGCTTTACATTTTTTTTTAAGAACCCTCAATTTCAAACCCAATTATCAGCATGTTTTTATAAGTTTTAAAAGCTCATCTTTTGGAAATAAGTTCTTCCCTATGGCCTTTTAATCTGTTTTCATTCTTTATATCATTTAAAGCTCATTTGAGCTTATTAAGATAAGCTCAAAAAGCCCTTAAGGCTGTGTTTGTTTCTCCCCTGGTGCTGAAACCAATTTTCAGCACCCTTTGTCTAGCTTATTTTGCACTAGGACCTAGTATCTTTTAGCTTTTGTTGTTGCTTTATTAAGTCCCTTTAAGCCCACAAAGTAGCCTTAGCTTATTTCCCTTTTTGCTTAGCTTATTCTAGATTAAAGTAGCACTTTTTTCTTGTTTTAAATTAAAACTGCCATTTAGCTTAAATTGTTTATTCAGCTTATTTTAGGGCTTAATTTAGGTTCCCTTAGCTTATTTAGGTTTCACTTAGGTTTGTTAGCTTATTCCCTCAAGTTGTAGCTTATTTTGAGCTCTTAAGCTCAAAGAAAAAGCCAAATAAGCTTATAAGCTTATTGGGTTTCTGTCAGACCAAAAGCTCACTTTTCCAGCTTATTGTGACCCTTTAAGCTTATGTCCCTTTTATAAACAATGATAAGCTCAAGCCCCTGAACAACTTTTATTTTATAGCTTTTCAAAAATAAGCACTTTGGATTTGTTTTGCAATCGGGGTCATTCTCAGGGACCATTTATGTAATTTCCTCTTTTATGGTTAACTTAGTTAGTCCCTGTGGTTAGTTACCCTGTTACCCCGTTTGTCCTTTTGTCTTTTCACTGTTAGTCCCTTAGGTTAATTTAGTTAGTTATTTAATTTAATTTAATTTAGTTTTAGGTTTAATTTTAATTAGTTTAATTACTATAATTTGCTACAGTAACTTTTAGGGCTTTTTATATTTTTAGATTCCTCAACTTTTTCTTTATTTAATTTGATTTTTTCAGATTTTTTGTAGTTATATTTTCTGTCTTTTTATATTTAATTAGTTTTAATTAATTTTTAATCTTAGAAAATTCATAAAAAATACAAAAATTAACAAAAAAATATTTTTCTTTTTTAGAAAATTTTCTTTAATCAACTAGTTTGTAGGAAAATTATAAAAGCTTATGTAGGGTAATTTTTGCTAAAATTTCAGTTCCGGGCCCGTTTACGAGCCCGGATTTTTCGTTTCTTACCGTTTTGTTCGTTTTTGAACTCCGTTTTTGAAAATTTTTACATTTTCTTTTAAGTTAGAATATTTTTAATTTATTTAAATTTTAAAATTAATTTTATGACTTTATTTTTGTAAATTTTTAGTTTTAGCTTGCGATTTAATTCCCGGTAGTCTATAATTGCATGTTTAATTTAGTTTATTAGTTTTAATTATTTTAGTTAATTATTTTTAGCCTAATTATGTTCCCCGTAGTATATTTAAGGTTCCCATTTTCCACTGCTTGTTTCCCGTAGAATAATTTTAGTTTTCTTTAATTAATTTTAGTTTATCTAGTTAAAAATCAAAATCATTTCCCAATTCAAAACCATCAATTCATTCGTATCGATTTACCATTCCAGCCTCGTTGGGGATTTACGACCCGAGAAAACTCTATACTACTTCTCGGTATCATTGACTCTGCTGTTTTTACACTCCTTTATATATTTTATATTTTAATATATATTATATATATATTTAGTGTAATTTCAACCGATCAGACACCTTTAAAATCATTGGTCTTTGTAAATCTACTATACAAAGGCTTTCCCATTGAATCCTCTTTTGAACATTTAAAAACAGAAAAGTTCATTTCTTCCTCAAAACTTAGAACCTCATTGTTTGATTGTATTTCAAATCCTAAGCCAACTTTACTGTTTGAACACATGCCAGAATCAATTAATCTCCAAAGATTCTTGGAAGAATCTTTCCATGAATCTACTGTTTTCTGCAATTGTTCCTTTTATTTGACAGCTTTCATTCCTATTCTCTAATATCTTTTAAGCTTTTCATCTTTTTCATATATTTCATTAGCCTGAAATGTAAGCTTTTCATTTAGAGAAAGATGATGTTTTTTAAAAGTAACAAGTTGAGCTTCTAGTTTCTTAACAGCTTGACTATATGCAAGTATTTGTGCTTCTTGATCACCTAACTGATTCATTTGTTCATCACATAGTGTTTTAAGAGTATTGTATGAATCAATGCAGGTTTTAGAACACAAAGTTACCTCATTGCTTGAGCTTTATTGCCATAATGACATGATTTGTTTCTTTAGTTTCGTTCTGTTCTCTCAATTGACAATCCCATCATCCATTGTCAGCAAACCCATCTGATTCTTCTCTTGCTTCCCAGCTTCTTGATGTTGATAAAATGAGTCTCTTTTCTTCTTTCCATCATGTGTCCCCTTGTTGTAATTCCATAGCAAAGTGACAGTATTGGACAATTGAACATTTTCAGCTTTCTTTTTATCAAAACCAGCAGTTGTTTTTCCATCCACGCGAACTCTTCTTCCTGTTTTCTTATAGAACTTCTTCATTCTAATAGCAATCATTGCTATTTGCCAATTAATGTCCATCTCTTCAATATCTACATCATCAATCTGTTCCAAATCTTCATGAAGTAAGTCCAAATCCTCTGTTTATTTGGCAAAGAGGGAATAGATTACTTCATTAGCAAAACCAGCAAGAACTTCTTTTTCAGGAATATTGGTTGAAGAAGTAGAAGGAGTGCAAGAACTGTATGCACCAGAAAAACCAGACTTAACCTTATTAGTGCTACTTTTGCTTTGTGAAAAAAAGTACTTTGAGCACTTGAAGATGTTTTTGAGCACCTTGATTTCTTGCTCAAACACGCTAAGGTTATTGTACAAAATCATCAATAGATAAATGTCAATCTCTGAGTAGTTCTCATTGTCATAGCCAGATTGGACCATGCTGAAGCAAAGTTTAAGAAACTTATGAGTTAGCATCTTTGTTGATACTTCAGCACATTGAGCTTTCCAATTCGAGAACTGGTAACTATTGAAACATGTCATATACCTTTTTCTAGTCCTTCAAAATTGGATCTTTTAATGCTTCAAAATTGTTGTTTGAAAAACGCTTCTGCATTTTCTTTGAATTTGCATTAACACCAAACCTAGTTCTGATGGCTTCCCAGTACTCTTTCGATCATCCATTCCATGAAAATCTTTCATATGTTCTTTAGGGGAATGTGCATCAGCAAATATTCTTAGCATTCCTCGCCTTTTCAACAGCGTGAATCTCATGCTTAGCAGTAACAGGTGATGTACTCGACAAACTCCATCCTTTCCAATTGGAATTTCTCTTCTAGGAGTTAACATTCTGAATTACCTTCCATACTTCATTGTCAATGTACTCATGTAATGCTCCATCTCCTAGCCAATTTATCAATTCTCTCTATTAAGAATATGGAGTTTGATTTTGAGATAGCAGTTGTTACCCACACCGATAGATTATGCTGACTCTTAACCAACTTTATTAAAGATTTTTTCATCCTGGTTTGTTCACAAATGAATTATCTGCTGAACAAGCCTTTTGGAAGAATTCTGTGAATTCTTTAGAACCCACACTTTCTATTAGACCCACCAATGTTGAGGTTCCAAAAGAACTTCCAAAAGTCAGCATGGTTAACACGAGTTTAAAGAAACTTAAACACCATCTTGCTAACTTTGATGTGGTAGTCAAAGAAAGGACCACACCCACAGCTATCACTGAGGGTTCGTGGGGTTTCGAACATACAAAAGCTTGTTTTAGGGATGAAATAATTCCATTTGTACAAGCTCTGAAGGACTTATTTAGCACATTCAACCAACATTTGGTTGATGAACTTTCTAAAGTCCAAAATGTCTTCTATCAAATGGAACAGGCTGTGGAACAACATCGTATTGAGTCAAAAACATTTGAAGTTAAGATGAATCAAGTTTTGAACAAAAATGAACGACTCTTGTAACAAGCGATGAGCAAAGATATTGTGAACTTACTTGTTAATTCTTCTGTGGATAATGATTCTGTTAATGTGCATGAATGTCAAAAGTGTCTCAAACTTGAGACTGAGCTTCAAATGAATTTTGTTAAAAGGGAAACTTACGATAAACTGTTCAAAAGTTTTACCATTCTTGAAAAACATTGCATCTCTTTAGAAGTTGACACTCAACTTAAACAGGAAATTTTTCAAAGGGAAAATTCTGTTTCTATTCAAAGTGTCATAGTTTTGATAATTAGTGAATTAAATGAATTGAAAGCTCAGTCCCAAGAGAAAGACACAGTAATTAAGAAGTTGAAAGAGAGAATTAAATCTCTAAGTGGGAAAATAGATAAGGATAAGATCAAACAGGACTTCGAAGAGATTGAAACCATTAATATTGAATTGGATCATAGGGTGACAAAGCTTATTGCTGAGAACGAGGATTTAAAACAGACCTATAAGCAACTTTATGACTCGATTAAACCAGCACGTATTTGATTAAAAGAACAATGTGATGATTTAATTAATCAAGTCAATATAAAGTCTGCGGAAATTTCTGGGAATTTTTTTAATTGCTAGTTTTCTAATGAAGGAATTGGCAATAACCAGCATTAGGATGGATTTAGGAAACCTAAAGGAAAAGCCTAGTTGCAATTAAATCCCATATTTATTCCCCCCCCCCATAATTACCCCCATTAATTAATTTTTTTCAAACCACCCTAGTGATCCAGAGTTGCATCAAGTTAATAAGAAACCAATAACCCCAAATCATTGAATAAAAGGACAGCTCAACTCGCTATATTAAGCATTGCTTAGGAAGAAGCCGCAGTTCTTAGGTATCTAGTCGATTCATTTAAAGCGGATACTGATCCCTTAGATCCACTCTTAGAATCTGCCTGTAAATATACTAAACTAATTTAGGAGATGCGTTCTAAAATCAGTAAAACTTGTCCTAGTATCAACAGTTCTAGAGAACAATTAGTGGCTATGACCCCAATGAACAAAGTCAAAAGAGTTAGATTCACTGAGCCCGTCACATCCTCAAGAAACAAAAAATTGCCAATATCTCAACTAGCTTTAATACACTTGTTGTCTTCTACACGAGTAAAACAGTCTACTAGTGCTAGCGGATCACAACCTTCAAGCAATACAAAGAAAGATAAGATTCAGTAAACACAAAGTAGAATTCTGAAGAATAAAGTAGAAGCTCACCCTAGGAAAGTTAAATCTAGTTTGAAAAATAAAGACTGTGTTGTTGCACCTAAAGAACTGTCTCATGTGCAGCATTCCAAGCTTAATGTGATTCTGACCTTAAATGTGTTAAGTGTAATGGTTGCATGCTTTCTGATAATCATGATTTGTGTGTTCTTGATTTTATCAATAATGTGAATGCTCGTGCTAAATCTAGATCTGTTAAGAAAAATTCAAAGAGAAAAGTTTGGAAACCAACAGGAAAGGCGTTTACCACTATTAGATATATTTGGAGACCTACTGGTCGGACCTTCACTATAGTAGGAAATGCGTGCCCTTTAACTAGGATTACCACAACTACTAAAGTGCCGCTTAGGAAATCATCTGCTCTTGATAATAAAACACCTAAACATGTCATCACATTGGTTTACTCAAGGAAACCTAGGAAGTCTAAAACTAGTGTTCCTGTTAACAATTATAAGGTTATTAAATCTGTAACTGCTAACAATTCAGAACCCAGCCAATCCTGGGGATCCATAGTTTTCAATGTTCCGTCTTCCTCTCTTGATGAATGCAGGTCGTCCAAATTGTCCTTTGGTATTTGGACTCCGAATGCTCCAAGCATATGACCGGAGATCTCTCTCACCTTACCAATTTCGTCAATAAGTTCTTGGGTACAGTCAAATTCGGTAATGATCATGTAGCAATGATTATGGGTTATGGAGACTATCAGATTGGGAATGTTACAATTTCAAAGGTTTATTATGTTGAAGGACTTGGGCATAATCTATTCTCTGTGGGATAATTTTGTGATTCCAACCTCGAAGTTGCGTTTTGTCAACACACCTGGTACATTCGCAATTTAGAAGGTGTTGATTTATTAACTGGATCTCGAGGGGACAATCTTATACACTCTCTCTTAGGATATGCTGGCGTCCTTCTTAACTATCTCTTGTCAAAGGCCTCTAAAACCAAGTCTTGGTTATGGCATTGTCGTCTCTCTCATTTGAACTTTGGAGAGATTAATCATCTTGCCATACATGGTCTTGTTCGAGGTCTCCCTAAGCTCAAGTTTGAAAAGGACCATTTGTGTTCTGCATGTGCATTAGGCAAGAGCACGAAACAAACCACAACCCAATCTGAGGACACAATCAAGAAAACTCTATCTGTTGCACATGATTGTGTGGACATTGCGTGTCGCGAGTGTCAATGGAAAAAAGTACATCCTTGTTATTGTCAATGATTACTCTCAATTTACATGGGTAAAATGCTTGCGATCAAAAGATGAAGCTCCAGCTTTTATTATTAATTTTTTAAAGATGATCCAAGTACGACTTAAGGAAACCGTCTGACGGATCACAACAGATAAGGGAACTGAGTTTGTTAATCAGACATTGCGTGAATATTATGAGAAGGTTGACATCTCTCATGAAACTTCTGTTGCCCGCTCTCCACAGTAAAACAGTGTTGTTGAAAGACGAAATCATACGCTAATTGAAGCAGCCCGCACTATGTTAATTTATGCAAAAGCTCCTTTATTTCTATGGGCCAAAGCGGTTGCTACAGCCTGTTATACCTAAAATCGTTCCATGATACGCCTTCGACACGGTAAAACACCATACGAGCTTCTGCACAACAAACCTCCCGACCTATCGTATCTTCATGTGTTTGGTGCACTCTGCTACCCAACGAATGATAGCGAGAACTTGGGCAAGTTACAACCGAAGGCCGATATAGGTATTTTCATTGGCTATGCACCCACGAAGAAAGCATTCCGGATTTACAACAGACGTACCAGACGAATAATTGAAACCATTCACGTTGACTTTGATGAGCTGACTGCAATGGCTTCTGAACACAGCAGTTCAGGACCCGCACTTCATGAAATGACTCCTGCAACAATCAGTTCAGGACTCGTGCCAAACCCTCATCCTTCAACACCGTTTGTACCACCTTCGCGAACTGACTGGGATATGCTGTTTCAACCGTTGTTCGATGAATTTCTCAATCCTTCACCTAGTGTTGATCATCCAGCTCCTGAAGTTGTTGCTCCAATTAATGAAGTAATTGCTCCAGTTCTTGCTGACTCAACCGGTTCACCTTCATCAACTACAGTTGACCAAGATGCACCATCTCCAAGTAATTCTCAAACAACACCCGAAACCGAACCTCCCGTCATTCCGAACGATGTTGAAGAAGATAATCATGATATTGAAGTTGCACATATGGGTAATGATCCGTACTTTGGTGTTCCAATTCCAGAAATCCCCTTTGATCAATCTTCATCATCAGATTCTATTCATACAATGTGGCACCCTAAGCACCAATATTCTGAACACATAGCAAATGAACAAAGGATCATCCACTTGAAAACATAATCGGTGAACTTGCTAGATCCTAGTTTCACACTCGGGTGCAATTACATGAGCAAGCTCCTTTTCTGTTACTGACGAGACCTTTCCTCACTGTTATTAACCCAAGACGTATAAAGATGCTTTGAATCAACATGTTGGATTAAAGCAATGCAAGGAAAACTTAATAGTCGAACGACTTGAAGTATGGAGCTCAACCCCGACCAGACAAAGTTATGTGATACGTGTTAAATGGATCTACAAAGTGAAACTAGAACGAACTGGGAGGAATTTTTGAAGAACAAAGCTCGATTAGATAGCATGTGGTGCCAGTTAAGAGGAGGGGAATCAGATTTGAAGAGGCCTTTTGCTCCCAGTTCAAGATAAGAGCTACATCAAGGATATTTATCTCTGCGTTTTGCTGCGCATATGGAATACATGGTCGTGATCATACCAAATGGATGGTGAAGGACTGCGTTTCAGAATGGTAATTTCGGGGAAAGAGGTTAGTACACACCATGGTTTCGTGGATAAAATAACCCCATCACGTGTATAAGCTAAAGAAAGCGCTTTTTGGGTTGAAACAACTCCACGGCGTGGTAATCTATTTGTCTTCGAGTCTTGAAATCCCAAGACTTCTCCAAACTCAGTAATCCCTACATTTCATCCGTAAGACGGCAAGGAATTACTTCAGGTAGAAATTTAATGTCATTGATAATATCTTTGCTTGCATCTACACCCTGAACTTTTGTGATCTATTTGCTAATAATCTATGTTGCAAAATTAAGATGTAAATGATGGCTAAGAATCGCTATTTTTCTTAGATTATAGATTTCTAAAGTCCCAGTCGGCATCTTCCATTAACCAGTCAAAATATGCCCTTGGAAGCATTAAAGAATACGGCTTTTGATTCTGTGATCCGAGTGATTACTCCCATGTGGAGAAATCCCAAATTGGAAAGAGATAAAGATGGAAAAGCTATTGAATCCATTCACACACCAGAGGTATGATTGGCACCCTCCTTATCTTTAGATCTAGTAGACCTGACCTACAATTTGCTATATGCATGTGTGGCGCAGGTATCCTCAGGCTTCGGCCTACGAAAAATACTGTAAATGGGGAGTAAAAAGGGGGAAGGATCTTTCGTAGCTAAAAGGAACCCCGAATACATGCGTGTATGCGTATCCGAAAGGAAGTCTTCGATTTGCTCTAAAACAGACATTGCAGATGCGGAACATGCTGTTTCAAGATACACCGCCGTAGCACTTCTGTAGTAATGCAACGTTATTATGATGAGACTAGTATAGCTGGTCGTCTAAAAGTGTAGAAAAGCGCTGGCGATATCCAATTACGGAAGCTAAAGTAATATGCTTTGTCCAGCTTTATTTGCACAAATCCCTTAAAAGAATCACAGCTATACCAGACTATGGCTTTGGGATTCAAAAAACATACCATGTCATGTGAAACAAAAGCGATATTGCCTATGCGCAACAACGTTCAACGATTCCAGCCAGGGGCGGAATAATAATAATATATACCCCAACCCCCACCCCATCCAAGCATATAGTCATCAAGATTTCATCTTTTAATCAAAGAGCAAAGTTGAAATGGGGTTGATCGAAACTTTACTTTGTCAATACGGAATATCAACTGGCAGACATCTTCACTAAAGCTCTTGGCCGAAATAGAATTGAATTTCTGATCAACAAGCTGGGAATGCGAAGTTTTACGCCGGAGACTCTGAAACAATTGGCAGATGAAGTTAATGAATAGTAGTGGTACCTATTCAAATATCCTATATCATATGTATATATTTTTAAAACCATAAAAACCAAAAAGATTTTTCATTTTTTCAAATATTTATAAAAACAAAATACAAAAATATAAAATCTTAAAAACCAAAGAAAAAATTAAAAAAATGAGAAAATATAAAAAGAGGTAATAATGGTATGTCTTTTGAAAATCGATAACATTTACAGTCTTAGAAATGTCATTCAATAATGATACCTAGGTCTGTAAATTGGAAGGTCTGAGCAGTAAGGTCAAATGTTTTTCAAAACATGCCAAAGTGGCTTGCTTCAGTATTTCAGATACAAACCGTCTACATGTTAAAGGCAAAATATCTGCTCAGAAAGGAAACTTGACCTCTCAACGGGAATTTATTTTCTCGGGCATGGTCTACTTTATGACCATGCAAAGGCTTGTGATTACTTTGCATCACAAACTGCTACTTCTATTTTCCAGTCATGTACATCAGTTGCCTTATGTGTTTAAAATAAAGAAATCTTCATATTTGGTTGTAAAAAGTTATCTTCATAATGAATCAGTGTTTTCAGTACTCTCAAAAATATTTTCAAAGAGAATTCGACCACTTAAACAAAGACAACAACTCTTTAAATAGAAAACGAGTCATTATTTATGATGGAGAGAAATCGTCACAAATAATCTTTACAAAAACATGGTCTTTCAAAATAATCACGGAATAAACGAAAAATTTTTTAATAATGACGACAAAAATTTAGAGGGAATAATGATTTTAACTACACAAGCTTTAGATGTCATGTGTTTAAAACTTTATGGACTTATTTTCAATTTGAGACTTAGTGAATTTAGGCTTTAAACTACAGACGATCAATATTCCCAACACCTCATAGTTTGTAAGAGCCTTAGAAAGCTTGGCAAATACTTGCCTAGTTTTAAATTCCTGAATTGGACTCTCAACTGAAATAGATTAAGCTTAATAATTCTTCAAACAGGAATATACTTACTGATCTCATATATGTAGGCGTATAAGGTTTGCTGATTTGCCGACTGTCCCAAACCACATGGGGAAGTAGTAGAGTTTATACTTGATATTGTCCATGGCCTTCTTTTGAGGTTAGCTTCTTTGTCTTTTAGGTTAAGCTTCTTTTGATTTTTGGTGTTTTGAATCGGTTAGGGTGCACTACTTCAATCACATGGTGAAGAGACATCTCGTCATTAGCCAGTATGCATGATTGAGGTCCCCCAGGGGGAAGTGTTAGAGTAAAATTATTTAACGTGGAGAAGAATTCTGGTCAAAGATTCAATTATTGTCCTGCCCAACCGGTCAGTCACTATGCATATTCTTAAAATATAGTAGAAATATATGATAAAATGAGGAACACATAGTTATGATGATTCCAAAAAGGTTAGCAAGTATTCTGCAAAAGAAATGAGTATTTTTTCTAATTAAGATTAAAATTCAACAAATCTCTTAGGTTAAAAATAGACTTAAAAGCTTGACAAAACCAAGGTTAACTATATTCAACTTAGTTGTTAGGATAAGTGCCTTTGTCTCCAACGCTATTTGTCTATCTAAGTAGATTGATCTTCATAAGTGCTAAAAGTCATAAAGGTTCTCACGAATGAATGATTGTGTCTTCCTATCAACTGCACTCACTCTTTTTTAAACAGACTCAAGGCATTCCAAGTCACTTAGTGGAAACTGATCCAGATTGCGGGTTTAAAGGGAAGCTAAGACAACTTCAACACCAACACACCAACCTCACAAGCTCAAGTTACATATGTATCTGTCTCTGTCTTATCCTCGAAGGTTACTGTAAAGTCTTTCATAACTGGGAAAGAAAGTTGAAGCATCGCTGAAGAGTGCTTGAACAGAGAAAGATCAGATTGCCAACTTCTTGAAAGAAAGAAGGTTAATGAGGGGCTTAGATAGGTATTTGGTGGGAGATTGTACGAAGGAGGCCTACAGCTGCGTCAAAAGAACCATATGATGTTCTCATCATTCAGGTCAAACCTCGTATATTAACTTTAGATATAATTCCTTCTAAAACTTTAGACTTAAAGATTGTTTCATGTCGTGATGAAAATCATATGTTATGATGGGAGATGAAAGTATATATAATTGCGGCGTGTAAAACATGTTTTCAAGGTTTGTAAACTTGCTTTTTATATTTTTGATAGTTTTTGTATTTGTATGCTTTTTGTATTGTTTTGAATTTTTGTTAGTTGATGGGTTATCTTTACTTCTTTACTATCTTATAAAGAATTTAGGACATTCCTAAAATAGAAGTGCAGGCTTAAAAAAATCAAGAACAAAAATTATTTCTTTAAAAGGAAATTAACAAACTATTAGTAAATATTGTATTATTGTTCATCAAAACTGAAAATTAAAGTGTCTTCATGCACTTCATTTCGTTACATGCTTATTTTGTAACTGTCCCTTTAAGTGCATTCATGTGATCTATTTGTAATAGTTCATTAAACATCATTTAAATATCTATTCTAAACTTCTAAACTATATTATAATGCATTTAGGACATTAAGCTAAATGGTAAGATTTAAAATTAAAACATTTTAACTTGTTTATTAAAGAAAATTTTAAAAATATATGAATATAACCGCATGGTCATAGTAACATTAATAGCCCATTCTATTCTGAAAATTAAATCTAAAATTGTAACGGTCCATTAAAAATAAAGTTGTAAGTTTGTAACAATCCATTTTTCTTTTAAAAAAACACAAAGAACTATCTCTATCTTTCTATTCATATAACTCCTTCAAACAAAACGAATTTTTATGTATTAAAAAGCCCATTTAAACATTAGTAACCGTTTATAAAAAACAGGTTCTCTTTTCTCTCTACAAACTAAAAAACACACCACAACCCTCTTTCAAAAACTTGCAACAAAAAAGTCTGAAATTCAATGCTTTAATAAAGCCTCAATAAAAACATTTGGGCCTCACAAAAAAATTAAATTTTTATATAATCATCACTTAAACAAAAGACCATACGTTTCTCATTAACCTCTTTATGGCCTAAAAAATTTCCTCACACAATGCTTATTAGTAATTAGTAATAAATATATATTCAACCCTGTTAGTTTATGGATGATAAATTATTAGATGTGTGTTAGGATCGAACTCAAGATCACGGGATTGCACTCACTACGAGTTAACAATTAATAAATAATATAT
>BQNB010079741.1:0-30149 GCA_026074375.1 Tanacetum coccineum | reverse complement strand
CAAAACACCTTAAAAAATCATTTTTAGGCATTTAAATCAACTAGAACATGTCTATAATGACGTATAATTATAATCTAAACCGCTCAATCAATCCACAATACTATCTGGTCTACTCTCGCAAGCTTTCCCCCGATTCATCATATGCATGCAAACATAATTAAATCAAACGAATGATATAGTCAAAATAAACATAAAAGGGTGCTCACGATGCTTTACGGAGCGAGATCGGAAAAGTAAAAGCGACGGGTTGACTTCCTTGTATCTTAGCTGCGGCTTACAACCCACCAAACCAAACCATACTCGAACTTTGATCCACCAATTTAAACCCAAGTATTACCAAATCAACAAAACCACCTCTTTGTGGTCTTTAGCTTGGTTTGAACCCACCACCAAGACTAAAACCCAATCCGAAACTTTCTTTGTTTTTAATAAACTCAACCTCAATCAAAACCTTGTTGCATGTGTGTTTTTATTCCATGGGCGATGGATTTAATACATTCTAAACTGGTGAGTGTGTGTGTGCTTTGGAGCTCGGCCGAACCAAGGAAACAAAGGGGAGATAAGAACCAAAATTTTATCTATGTGTTTCTACCTAGGTTTACTTGTATGGTTATATGAAAATTTTGGGAAGCACAAGTAATAATCATTGCCTTGGAACAACAAACCAAACTCTATACAAGTGCCGCAGGTACAAACTACTACACGGATCCTATTTACCATGAAGGTGGCATCCTCCATTCAGATTCAGATGTTTATTCATTTGGTGTCGTAATGTTTGAAATGTTGAGTGGGATGTTGGCTTGGTATCGAAGAAAAGTTAGAGATGATAAACCACGGGCGCTGATATCATTAAAGTGCATTAGTTTTAACTCAAAAGAACACACTTCAATGGAAACAACTGCCGATAAGATTGAGGAAGCACTGGAATTTCAAGTAAGTATTCTGAATTTTTTTTATTTTCGAGACATTTTTGGTACGTAAGAAAAAATCCAAATTGCTATGTTCGTTTCATGATATCGAGTTATCTCAATACTTTTATGATGATTAAAATACACTTTCTGCGACTTTTGACCCGTTCTCTGTTAAGCTAATAAATTTTAGTTTACCCATTCGACGCGTTAGAAATAAAACATAATATGCACCGGTCACATATAAATGGGTTAAAGTGGTAGCATTGTTAGTACAAATAAACACAATCTGTTAAAATAATCCACATTCTTTTAAAGAACTTGAATGTATATTTAGTATGTCAAAGATGATTACAAAACTAAACTATTTTCATGTGAGCTATTTTTACTCATTACAACCCACTTTGCAACATCTTTTATTTCTCTTTGCGATATTAATGTATATGCTTTATATTATGCAGCCAGAAGAAGCTACTATCATTGAGATGATAGAGCCAGTTTCTTTGACATTTGCATTAAGGTACATGAATTCATTTACTAAGGCCAGTCCACTTTCAAGCACGGTCACAATCAGTTTATCTTCAGAGCTACATGTGGTTGTTGAGTGCTACATAAGGTTCTACTTGGCTCCTAAGATAGAAGAAGGTGATGAAGACAACAAATCTTGAGAAGATAATGCACCAAGCATATAAATGATTATGTTTACTACAGTAACTTGGACATCCGGAATTTGTAGTATGTAACAAGATTGCATAAGTTTATTGCTTCTTTTCTTTATGTTCCAACAGTGGAGCAATTTATAGTTTTTATTGATTTCATTTGAAGTAGTTATTTCAATGTTGCAGTAAACTTTTATCATGCTCTTTTTCAGATATGCAAATTTGAAGTATGTAGAATACAAGTAATTTCAAACACTTTCGTTTAGTCGAGTACACTTCGTTTTATATTCTTTGTCAAGACATTTAATATGTATGGAATCTAGATTATTTGTTAGCAGTTATGGGTGTGTTTGGATGCGTTAAATTAGTTGTAGTTGTCACACCCCGCCTAGGCGGAAACACGGGGCGTAACATCATGAATATCATCACAACACAATGGTGTCTACTATAGAGAAATCTAAATGAAGGAAATAATCAAATGGACACTATGTGTCATGACAATACCTAACAAAAGATAGAGGAGTCTTGCATTACTAAGTAATGTCATACACGAAACAAAACAATCCAAATACTAACAATCTCCAACATACAAGTATCAAGCAAAACAATTGTCATAAATGAAAAGACTAGAAAAGACAACTCCACAAGCAATGCCTAGGGTCTCTCTAGAAACTCTTCCTAACATCATTCTTATCATCATGATACTCACCTGAAAATGATGCTTAAAAACGTCAACATAAAGTTGGTGAGAGTCATAGGTTTAAGACACGATATAAAATCCAAACTACGCATTACTGTGATAATAAAGAAAACATTGCTGGACAATAAATGAACTATCATACAGGCTAGCATGCATAACCAATCCAATACAATCCAATTACACGATTTCCCATTAACTATTTATAAGACGTCTCAATCATACCAAGGTCCCTGTGGTTACCCCCTTAGCCCCAGCCGTGGATACTCTCAAAGTAACCATCCTACCCGCTAGGCCACAGTACCTTCCACTAAACAGGCCATGGATACCCGCAGGTGATCCCCCCTGACTTAGTACACAATTCTCAATATCACATCACAAAACATGTAGCACACTACATACAATAGTCACGTATAGTCCATGCATCTTTTACAACACATTATCACAGTAATCAAAACATTTCCAAACACTTTGCATCATTTCCACCCCAATAAATCATAAGAAAAGAGGGGCTATGAAACTCACCTGATGCACAAGCAGTTTCCAAACAATATCAACACAAGCTACACAATTCAAACACAAACGTGTTACACGCGATGATTTGTAAAAATAATCCCTTTTACTATATAAATATATAATATATATAAATATATATAATAAGAATTATCAAAATTATCAATCAATAATAAGAGATAAGAATTCCGTAAGGTTTTTAAGAAGGAAAATTACTTTTGACCAAAGTAAAATCCCAAAAAAAACCTTCCCGGGTCGTTTCCCGACGAGGCGTGAATTGAAAATCGTGATTAAGTTCGTGATCGCGTGTTTGAATGATTCAATATTTGATTTGAATTCTATTCTAATAATAAAAACGTAAAAACACGTAAAGCAAGTAAAAATAAGTAAACAATTAAGGCATTTAAGATAAAGCAAGAAAAACGATAACAGGAATTATAAAAAACGCGACATATAAGCAAATAATTCAAATTTTAACCCTACAACCTCAAATTTAATTTTTATAAATCCTATTTGACTAAAAATAATCTTGGAAAAAAGAATTATATTTTTTTTTACTTTTATTTTATTTATTATGAATTTAAAACTGATTTAATCTAAAAAATTAATTAAAAATACTAAACTATTTGTGAAAAATCTGGAAAAATTGTAGAAAGTATTTTGAACTATGAATAATTTAAGAAAAAATAAAACCACGAGACCAGCTTATGGGAATAAGCTGGTAATAAGCAAAATAGACAAATAAACAAAACTGGAAAATCAACCTTATAGTTATTTTGTTTGCACCCTTGGACAGGAAAGTCCCAAGGGCGCAGATGGTTGAGTGGTGTGTGTGTAAAGCTTGGTCGAGTTTGGTAGAGGTCACGGGTTCGAGCCTAGCTCACCCATGACTTCCCTAATTCCCAAGTTTTTATTTATTATTTTTTTTGAAAACTTTTTACCAGCTTATAAATAAGCTACAAACAAATAACTTTAATGAAACAACTTTTGTCAAATCTTGACAATAAGCCAAGAAATAAGATCATTACTTTGGCAATATACAAGAATAGAAAGCTAGAAACCTAAGAAACCCCATTACGAGCCTAATCTAACCCGTGTAACTAATTTACTCAACATAACCGACCCCATTTCAAACCAATCCACCATTATTTTTCTTTTATAAGTAAATATTTGAGCCTTGTAAACACATATTAAATTCACATTGACATGCATGCTCGAAATCCATGTTAAAAAACACTTAATAACCTAATGCACTATGAAGGACGATCCGCGACCTTATATATTGGCCTCTTTTTTGACGTTTAACACAAACCACTTGCTAATTTTCCTTATTTTTTTTTTAATTAATAATCCTTGATACAACCTTTGAGTACTAATCGATCATTACATGATCAATGTGTACGAAATCCAAGCCTAGAAAAGCAATTCGAACCCTAATGAGCTCAAATGAACCCGTGACCCCCTTTTTGCAATATTACCCATTTTAAGCCCTTCCTCTTGCAATTAAACCATGCACATGCACTCCTAGTATATTATATCAGCTGATACTATAAACTTCTCACTTTCCTTGGGGGCCCTCCAAGCTTCATTACACTTTTGCTCCCTTTGTACCTAGATTGCCACTACCAAGGCAATGGTGGTTCACCCCTTCTTGCTAACTTCTAGCCTATCCAACACATTCCATAGCTGATCCTAATCACCCTCTAGCATGTCCAAGTGTCCTAGATCAGAGATATGAGTTTCCTTAGTCACCTTGGTCTTGAACTAGTATAAATAGGACTTCAAATCCTTCATTACAACTCGCACCACACCTCCTCCTCTATAACCCTTATAGGCATAAATCCTTTGCTCCCTTATGATCCTAGGATCATTAAAGAAGTTCAAGAAGTGAAGCCCTAAAGAATTGAAGCCTTGGAGTGACATTACAAGGCGTTAAAGTGGAAATACTACCCGAATAAGACCCATTTCCACCATTGGTGTCCTTGAAGCTCAAACCCAGGTTTTTGATTGTTTACTTCTATATCTAACCCTTATAATGTTCATATGATCCTAAATATACTCTTGTTAAAGTTTCATAACTCAGTTCATGCTCATTTTCCATTTTGATCAAATAGTACACCGTAACCCTATTTTTATGTTTTTCTTAAAAACTATATGTATATAATGATTAATTATTGTTTATAATCTTCCTATTCATGCTTCAACTATGTTAAATAAACACTTTATTGATTAATGAAAGGAATTTGAACTTAAAACTGAGTGTTTACGTTTTAAAACTCTAATTTTGACCCGTTTTGCTTCCAGGCTTAAAACAAATCGTTCAATTTAACTTTAGTTAAGTTAAAAACTTCTTATTTTAGTTTATTATAACTCTATAATATCTTTTGAAATGTAAACATAGCTTGATGGCAAATTTGGACTTGTTTTGTAAATTATAATCCATGAAGGGGTATTTATCGTAACTTTATGAAACTTATAACTAAGGGTGATATCAATGTTTTACTATAGGCGTTATTATGTCACTTTTGATGTCCAAGTTTTACTTTTGGCATATCTTTAAAGTTTGAGGGACAAGTGTAAAAAGTGAACTCAAGAATATTTTGTCACTTTCAACCCAGGCGTCTAAAATGTAACATTTAGAAAAGTATAAAATATTGTTTAAAACTTACAAGAATAACTTTAATATCAAGCTTCTGTGTTAAACATTTCAGAAATTGATCAAAACGCTTAAAATCGATATATCATATCACGAATACTTAGGGGAGTCTTCATATTTATGGGTTTCATCTTGTATTAAGTTTGGACTGAGTTGTTGTTAACGATTACGTCGTTCTAGCTCCTCATTGTTACTGAATGACTATTGAGTTATGGATGGCCCGAACGGTAGATATAATATCCAAACTTTCTATTCTAAACGCAATATCATTTTTAAACTCTGAAACACTAAAGTTCTAGAGTACAATCTTCTATGACCTCAACATATTTAACTATAAGGTTACGTGATCGTGGCTGTTTATATTCATTTTACTATATCTACATTCCTCCGGTTAAGATTGTGATAAGCGTCGTCAGCTTTCATTTCAGACATTATCTTTTACAAATACCTACCAGTTGAGATTCATAACACGCCTTTTGTTAGCCTCAATATTTTAAGCCTCGAACAAGGAAGCTGGTCACTCCTACGAGGGAGCCTTCGGTCTTAATTAGTTAATTGTTTTAATAATAGGAAATTATCGCGGAATCGGGCTCGATAGTGAATCTAATATCTGTATATGTTTTGGTTAATCCCAAGCAAAACCGTAGCCCTGGGATCCTAGTTAAATCTATCACGCGGTACCTCGTACCTTTAACGGGTCGGGGTATAAAGTCATTTAGTGAAATTTGCAAAATTCGTACTTGGCATTCTTGTGGCGGCTTTGACAAGATCAAGTTTTAAGAAGTTTGTCGGCGGCGGTTTGACTTAGGGGTCACGGCGAGTTGCTAAAAAACAGCGACTGCCTTTTTAAAAACCAGGAGTTGCTAAAACGAGGATGTTGCTAAACGGCGAAGTTGCTAAAAACAGCGAGTTGCTAAAACGGGCGAGTTGCTAAAAACGGCGTGTTGCTATAAAACAGGCGTGTTGTAAAAACGGCGAGTTGCTAAAACAGACGATCGTTGCTAAATAAAGGACGGTGCTACGGCGAGTTGCTTACGGCGAGTTGCTAACGGCGTGTTGCATAAGGCGAAGTTGCTAACGGGAGTTGCTAACGGGCGAATTGCCTAAACGGCCGCTGTTGGCTAAACCGGCGCGACGTTACTAATTGCGCTGCGGTATTCTACAGACTTTTTTGGTGAAGAAGTTTTCAGTAAAAACAGCCATTACTTTTGATACCGTATAAGTCGTTTTAGGCCTGTGAGACTCTCAAAATCCGAAGTGAAAAAGAGACGGATCACGTGTGTATCACTTTAGTTGGTTAAGGATTTTCTGAGGCCCAAAACACTCGTTTACTATGATTTATTGACATTTTTTAGTTTTTTGGAATTTGCGTCTAGGATTGTTTTGTATTCAGCTCACAGGTTCCCATCTTGTAATTTTTAGGCCGTTTCAGTTTGGTGAGCTTATTTAAACAAACAGCTTTTCCTAGCCTACGACATTATCTGTTTTTAGACAATTAAATCATTGGCCGCAGATTCCGAATCAATTCATTCACGCTGTTAAAAACTCGTTAATTATTTATCAGGTTTTAATATAGAGTTGTAAAATACCCAGTGATCGTGAATTGATATACACACCACAACATCAATCACTATTATAATCATTCCAAGATCCAACGATATATTTGCACATTCATAATTTCACCGAAATAATGGGAAAGGGGTTACTTATCTTCGGTGTTTGTTTTTAGAGGAACCAGAGATACAAAAAATGAGATGCATGCAAAGAATTTAAAAGAAAACTCTTGAACAATTGAATGCACTCCAAGACAACATTCAACATCTTCGAGCTATAACCACTCCATGTACTACGAAGTTGTTTAGAGAAGCTTTTCATCGAATTTTGATATGCGAATGAAGGAGTCTTGTTCAGGTCTGTTGCTACTCTGAAACTGAGAATTTGGAAATGCAAGTCCATAATGAAACATTCTCGTGAGGATTTACATTTTGAATTGTGTGCGATCAAAGGGCTAGTTTGAACCTTTCATACATTTAAAGGTGTTCGAGCTTTTCAAGTATAATACAAATGCTCGAGGAAAATTTACAAGATTTCAATGCTTAAACTTCTATGGCTACTCTAAACCTTCAAGGAATCAATAATTCAAAAACATGGACTCCATTGAGAATGTAATCATAGAAAGAGCAAGTCATGAGCAAGAGCTTAAGATGCGTTGAAATGTGAGTGAAAGACAGTTGCAGATCTACAAGGTGCAGGTTCACGAGGTTCAATCATCGAGTTACAAGTTCAGGAGATGAAAACAAGCCAGTGAGATGTATAGATGAAGGATGATAAACAGAAAATTGGAAGCACATTCAGTTACATGGCAAAGATTCCGGAATAGGTCTCACCGGAAGAATACAGTTCTACCTAGTCTGCCATTGGAACATGTACAAAACAATGATGAAAATGATGTGTTTGCCAGTGTGAGACGACATTCTGAGCAACTGAATCCATTAACGACATCTGTTAGGAGAAGGAGATTAGCAATGGTCATTCTGATTCATAAAATATATGTATATGATAATCAGTTGATCAAAATGCGGACTGAATGTGTTAGATGTTGGTGCTGCGCATTGCTATTTAATTGCTAATTTGACTCTTGATACGGAGGAAAACAAAACGGTATTAAAGCAATTAAAGAAAGCAAACGCTCATTAACTCAAGAACTGAAGGAGTGCAAAACTAACCTTGATGAGTCTAGTAGGGCTCTGGGGGAGGCTACTAGCAGTCGGGTGATGTTGTCTGATTGCGACTACAGACAATAGGCAGAGCTTGAGAAGTACACGGCTTATGACCTACGAGTGATTATAAAAAATACTCAAACAAGTTAAATGAAACTCTAGATACTATTTAGCTCTTAAAGACATTGACATAAAAGATGGTTTAAAAACTAAAACTATGAAATTTCAGTTGTCAATCAGAAACACGATGAGTAGTCAAAAAGAGTATGTTAACTATGGTCACAATTTGAGGTAACTCAAGAGAAAAGTAAGGTTTATTATCGGGATTTAATGGTAAGGAAAGGAAAGACACTTGACACGATGATTGGAAATGGACAAAACAAATTAAGTTTTTAAATGAAATTCTTTTAAACGCAATAGGTCAATTCAGTCCATTACTTGTTAGCACCAAATGCGTACCGTTATCAATGTTAGATCAACTTTGCCTAATCAAGTACCTCAGAAATCAATATGAAAGCTCGTTGTATGAGATCCATATGATTCTTCTGATTGCAAACAGATTTGCCAAATGGGGAAGAGACAGTGACTCTGCAAAGAGAGTAGATCAAAGTTTGGATTAAAGACAAAGTGAAACATATTTGATTACAATATCAAAAACAGTCTTTATGAAACTTTCAAACCACCATCCAAAACCTATCTTGATCAGTTGGAACGCGCTAAAGAAGTTAGGAAGACAATGTGGAGAAAAACGTTTGTTAGGACCCTTTTGATTACACATCGTCCTCGCAAGGTAATCATCAAGGAAAGAGTTAAGATTCTAAATTCGCCATATATCAGATTCAAGGAAACCTGTATGACAATTAGTTATCTTTTTACAATTAGTAAAAGTAGACAAGTTTATAACGAAATGATAAACAACTTCAATCATTTTAGAACAATTTGTGAACAAGCTTGGTCTAATCATACTAATAGTGCATTTCCTAACCTAACTGCTAAGAGTATGGAAGTTTTTATCAAAACCTTATTAATGCCTCTTTCAAACAAAACTATACTGGACAGAAATGCATGACGATTTGGAGTACGTTAAATCCCTTGAAAAGGAGATTGACGAACTTGAATAAAAAAAGGCTGATTTTTCAAACATATATGATCTACTTCTCGAAGAGTGTGTGTCTAAAGATGTTACATGTTCATATTTGCATTCTATGTCTCATTTAAATGCTAATACTGAATTACAATGCACTAAAGCTTTCGAAACAAACTGAATCTGTTAACAAAGAAGTTCATAATAATTTGTTAAAAAGTTTCTCTAAACTTGAAAAACACTCGATTTCTCTTGAACTATCTTTACAACATTGTAAAGAACAGATGAAAAACAACCCAGTTCGCAAAGAAAATGCTTCAAATGTATTTCGAAAAGAACGTGAACAATATCATGAAATACAAGATTTGAAAGCTCAAATGCAAGACAAGAACATGGTGATAAATGAGTTAAAGAAACTCATTCTGGTAACAAAATGAAAGTCTATGGAAACTCAGTTTGATAAACCATCTGTTGTTCGACAACCAAATGCTCAACGGATTCCAAAACCATCAGTTTTAGGAAAACCGACTCCTTTTTCAAATTCTCCTGAAATGAGAAGTTTTCAAACGAAACAGACGGTTAATAAAACTAATGTGTCGGATGGGTTGTTTAAACAAGCCACTCAACAAAATTTGCCTCAGATTAGAAAACAAGTAGTTCGAAACACCAATGTGATTACACCTGGCCCCTCTAGGAATAACCCAAAGCATGTGTCATTTCAGTCACCTAAAGAATTTGTAGGCTCAAATGACATGGTTCATAACTACTACCTAGAGAAAGCTAAGAAAAGTGCACAACTTCAGAAAGACAAAGATGTGAATGGAAAACCTAGTATGATTGATCCTGCTAGATTACCCAACACTGCTAATGGTTGCAAACCAAAACCTAGGAATTGGCAAGCATCAATGAGTAGTCGGGTTTCAAACAAAGATGTTTACTTAGGAGAACATAGGAAACAAAATCCTTTCTTAAAGTTCAATGACTTGCAATGTCCTACATGCAAAAAGTGCCTTTACACTGCAAATCATGATGAATGCGTCTTAGAATACCTCTCAAAGTTAAATCCTCGTGCTTCTGCACAGAATAAGGACGCAAAATCCCATAACACAACAAAGAGATATGTGCCCGTTGAAAAGACAAGTGAATCTAAGAAACTAGAAAGACTGATCCCCAAAGGACATAGGTACCACACAAAAAGACTACCACTGTCCCTGAGAAAACAAGGACTCCTAGATCTTGTCTTAGGTGACAACCAACGGGTAGAATTCTCAAGACTGTTTGTCTTTGGTGGGTTCCAACTGGAAAGCTACTCAACTCTTGCACGGGCAAGGTTGAAAATGAACCCACACATGGTTCAAATGTAGATATCCCTCATATTCATGCATGCAAACAAACTCTGGGTTTAAGTGCAGGTACATCATTCAATGGTCAAAAGCAACAAAGAATTGACTTAAATACAGATGCACTATACAATGCAAAGCAGGAAAATCTCAGAGTGTGGTTGCTGAAATTACTGATATCTAAGAAACCAGTGCCAAAATGGTTTCACAAAAGATGAGCTACATCAAATGGCGTCTGCTAAAAATAACACTTCAGGCCCTGTTCCTCAATGTTCAAAAAGATGTTTGATCAACGTAGTTCAAGCCTCGTTCTTCATCAAATGACTTCTGATCATAATCGTCCAGAACTCGGAATTCAAGACCACAACAATGAACCGTCAAGTTCAAAGCTGGTTCCAAAAGTTGTTCCTCTAGCAGTCAAGACCGCTACATCACGACAAGAGTTGGAATTACTATTCCACCATCATATAGCAATGCTGAGGACAACAGGTAAATAAATACAAAATCAGAAAATCAGAAAATTTCCAAAAATAATCTTCTCGACATGTCTCTTGGAATCGATAACATTTACATGCTTAGGAAATGTTCGATTAACATAGACACGGTGTTAAAATGAAGTTCAGCGAGAGTTTTTGCAAAATTGTTTTCAAACATGTCAATTTCAATTTTCTTAATGGCTTAAGTGCAAATCAGTACATAACCCGGGCTATCATATTAAGGAAGTTTATAACTTATCCTAACACCGAGATAAATTAACGTTTCTCGCTCCTTGAGACCTAGTTCTTACAGAGAACATTCAATGTTTTAGCTCCAAGAAAAAGGGTCGTGTACATTTCAGGCCTTACCCTTAGAGTTAGATAGTAGAAGTCCTCTACATTTGGTTTTTCAAAAAGTTAACCATAATTTTTTCAAGAATTTCTCGATGACAATTCAAAATATTTAAAAAATGTGTTCAAACACTCCACCCTCACAATGTTTTTCAAAAACAACAATTTCTCATTTGGACCTAATTTTTGAGGAGGGCGTTTTTTCGAAAAAAACAAAGTTTGTAATGTTCTTAGATACATCAACAACGACAATTCTATGTATTCAAAACATATCAAAATGTTGTCAAACCATTCATGCTGATAATATTTTCTCGCACAGATTTTCAAGACAAATGTTCTCAATCACGAGGTATTCAATAAACTAAGTGTTTATTATTTTAAAATAAGGGGAAAAATGTACTTAAAATATGAACAAATCGACTCAAGTGCTGAACAAAAGAAAATAAGGTTTTATGTGCGATCTTATACCCAACAACATCTTAATTTCACGACGATTCTGAAGTCATAAGGTGGTTAGGTTAGGAATCAATCCTATGATCCAACCAGAACCGGAGGATCTACCCAAGGATAATCCAATGTTAGAAATAGCAGTCCTTAGGTATGATTGGAGATGAATGTATATGGGAATAATGCCGACTAAGATTGAGCTAACACTGGAACAATCACAACAAGGTGTTAGTAATGACGTCTTGGTAAGCATTGAAGGCGTTGAAGAATGAAAAAGAAATGTATGGATAAAGGGTCTAAAGAAAGAAGCCCTCCACACAACTTAAGGCAGAAACCGGGTCAATACATATGCTGTCAGAATCACAAGTTGATTGCTGACATTGAAAATGACATCATGGACCCAGTGATGCAATGCACAACCCTTCTCAGCCATTCGGGTTTCTCTCAACAGAAACTTGTCTCATTTGTCACGGAGATACACACGTTATCTATTGATATCTCATCCCGAGATTGTTGATATTGAATAGGTGGCAGTCTGCTCCAGCCTCCAAGTACTAAAACCAAAATGCACTAAATTCGTAGTCTAGGAGCCAAGAGACAATAAAATCTCGTTAGGACACATTCCATTTCAACACTTGTTGAACGTCATCAGTTTACAAGCCTGTTAACAAGAGGTCCACCAATATCATTGTGATATTTTCCAGAACATCCGAGTGATACTATAAGTATTCACAATGAAGATGGAAATCCTGCTTGAGTCAGCATCAAACAAGCTCTTGGTAGGTGACTTGCGAGATTCTATATGAATCAAACTTGTGACAACTGGATATCGATTTGGTCCAGTAAATGAATTGACGGTGATGATTTTGATAAAAGATTAAAACTCCCGATGTGTTACAAAAACGCTTTTACAAGTAATACGTCGATTGATTTTCAAATCATTTTTCTCGATTATCACTAACGTAAACCTGCAGGTTAAAACGGTGGTGACGGTATCCCAATCAACCAAAGTCGATTCATTACCACATATTCATGCTCATTCTACAAAGACAATCAATCATGAAAGCTCAAGATTTAAAGACAAAGACTTCCGCTAACTCTGATTTGAAGCTTTCAAGATAAGGCATAGTATGAGAATGTTGGTCAAAGACACAAGATCGCAAGATGGCATAGACGATAAAGACAATGACAAAGGCTCAAAGTCTAGATCGCAAAGCATGAAGGAACAAACCTACAACAAAGAACAAAGAAAAAGACCAAGACCACATGAGCTTAAACGACAAAAGCAATCTCATTTATCTCATGAAGGAGTGTCATCAATGAACTCACTTCGGGGGAGATTGTTAGCCTCAAAATATTGAGCCGAACAGGAAGTTCGTTCATTACGTGTACGAGTCTCGGTCATTTAATTAGTTAATGTTGTAATAGTATAATATCGGGAATCGGGCTCGATAGTTAATCTAATATTGTATATGTTTTGGGTTTAATCCCAAGCAAAACCCGAGCCCGGGTCCTAGTTAAATATCTCGCGCGTCATTTAACGCGACGGGGTATATAAACTCTTTTCTATTTAGAAAAGAGTAAGTTGTTCATTCTAATATTAATTCCTTTTCCTATATTCTCTCATCTCTCTCTCTCTCTTCTTTCTCTCTCTACAAAAACAACTCATCTCCTCATCTCTTTTCTTGATCTAATTTCGTGTTTAAATATATGAAGTGAAGTGTTACGGGATCCTACAATTGGCATCAGAGCTTCAAGGGTGGATTTGTGTTTGATTCTTGTGGTTGATTAGCAAATTTCGTGGCTTATTTTGGTTCTAAAAGCCCACGGCTCAAAAAGCTTATTTGGGCTTAATTTGTTGGTTAATCTTGTGGTTTTTCTTGTTACTAATGCTAAAGAAGTTCATGTGTTGCCACTACAAGTGATTAACAAGGCCCAAGTTCGAAATCAAAGCCAAAAAGGTTCAAATTATTTTATGTTCTTCGTAGAGAGTTGCCTAATTTTGGACGATTCTCAAAGAAATACGAGTTAAGGTGTGTTTAAACTTGAAATACACACTTAGTATTGCATGTTAGAGCCTTAATTCGTGGATAGAAAAGCTTATTTGAGTGATTTTGTCAAATTCGACCTTGTGTTCATCGTGGAGGGTTGCTTATTTAAGTATTTGTTCTTCACGGCGGTTTGACTAGCTAGGGGACAAGATCCACGATTTAAGGAAATAGTCAACGGCGGTTTGTTGACCACAGTGGCGAGTTGTGTTTTATATTAATAAAATATTACACGGCGAGTTGTTGAAACCAGGTGGCGGTTTGCATTGTATTGTGGCGAGTTGACAGGTTCATGGCGAGTTGATTATTATATTGAGCAAAATTCAAACGTTACCATGCCCAAATTTCAAAAACTCACGGCGGTTTGAAGAAAAATTTCACGGCGAGTTACTTTAAACCAAGGCGGTTTGATTATTTAATACTGTCGGCGGTTTGTTGAAAATAACAAGGCAGCGGTTTGATTATAAGATCAGGCGGCGAGTTGCTAAACCAAACAGCGGTTTGAGTATTTTATTAGGGCAGCGAGTTGTCAAAAGAAGCAGCGGTTTGATTATTCTATTACACGGCGGTTTGCTTACACTAGCAGCGGTTTGATTTAAAAAAAAAGTATCCAGACGACACTCTTTTTAGCGACACTTTTTTTACGGAAAAAGTTGAGTAATATGTAATTTTTTATATAGCCTTTTTAACTTATTTTTACATCAAATTCAAATTTTGGTAATAGCGTAAAAAAAATTCGGTCGACACCTTTTTAGCGACTTTTTGGCGGAAAAAATTAAGTAAAATATAATTTTTTCTATAGCCTTTTTAGCTTATTTTTACACCAAATTTAGATTTTGGTAATAGGGTAAAATTAATTTTTTTCATAATCCAACTACGCCGAATTCCAAACAAATCATCAAACCATAAGCCAAAACCAAAACCATCAACAAGGACTTAAACTGAAACAAACCTCAACAACAATCGATTATTCATTCACGGTTTTCTATTGATTTTGTAAAATCCCGTTAAATCATTTATCGGTTTTAATCATAGACGTGTAAAATCCCGTGAACGTGAATTGCATACAACCACAATTTCAATCACATCATATCCACTTAAGATCCAACAAAATTTTCACACTTCATAATTCATATCCATTCATTCATCATGTCTACTCCAGTCAACATATCCTCGACAATAAGTCAAATGCATATTAAAATCAAGGCAGCTGTTCAAAGATCGTCCTCCCAATGCTTGGACCATAGGAAGATATTCACAATGGATGGAGATCACGTTTTCTACGGTACATTGACACAAAACCAAATGGTGGCAGACTGAAAAAATGCATACTAAATGGTCCCTACGTGCCAACAAGTGTACTTATTCAAGCTGTTCCAGAAGCTGAAGGTCGTCCTGCAGTTCAACAACATACAGCAATTGAAACTGTATTGAACATGACTCCAGAGAACAAAGAACACTTTCAGTCTGAAAAGGAAGCAATTTTCTTGCTTTTAACTGGTATTGGAGATGAAATCTATTCAACTGTTGATGCATGCAACACAGCAAATGAAATGTGGATAGCCATTGAAAGGCTACAACAGGGTGAATCGTTGAACGTACAAGATGTAAAGACCAATCTGTTCTGGGAATTTGGGAAGTTTACTTCTCGAGATGGAGAATCCATGGAGTCGTATTACTCACGGTTTTACAAATTGATGAATGAGTTGACAAGGAACAACTTGCAAGTTACAACAATGCAAGTGAATGTTTAATTTCTTCAACAGCTTCAACCAGAATGGTCAAGGTTTGTGACGCTTGTCAAGCAATCAGAAAAATAGACACCATCTCATATCACAGACTATTTGACATTCTCAAGCAGTTTCAGAAGGAGGTTAATGATATTCATGCTGAGAGAATAGCCAAAAGTGCAAATCCATTAGCACTTCTTGCGGCTGCTCAACCATATTCAGATACTTACTATCAAGCACCAAAACCTCAAAGATCAAATGCAACATCATCTTCCACAAGACAAAGTGCATCTACCAGACACAAAGGCAAAGAGGTCGCCAAACCAATTACACCTCAATCTGAGTCTGTCTCTGAAGAAGACAGTGATCCTGAACAAGCTCAGAGGGACAAGGAAATGCAAAAGAATTTGGCACTCCTTGCAAAGTATTTCAAGAAGCTCTACAAACCTACCAACAACAACCTTCGAACTTCTTCAAACTCCAGGAACAAGACTGAAGATACCACACCAAGGTATAACAATGACAATCAGTCAAGGAAGTTTAAGAATCAAAGGACAATGACAGTTGTTGGGGCTAGGGAAACACTAGGCAGTCAGGTAGTGCAACAGACTGGGATACAGTGCTTTAACTGCAAGGGATATGGACACTATGCAAAGGAATGCAGGAAGCCAAAGCGGGTTAAAGACTACGCGTATCACAAAGAAAAGATGATGATGTGCAAACAAGTTGAACACAAGGAGTCCCACTGCAAGCTGATTGTGCGTAGAGGACACAGATAAGAGATTGCTGAACAGGAATTGGAAGCAACATTACAGCTACATGGCAAAGATTCAGGAGGTCTCACCTGAAGAATCTAGTTCTACTGGTCTGCCATTGGAACATGTACAAAATCATGATGAAAGTAATGTGTATGACAATGTGAGACGACATTCTGAGCAACCTAAATCCATTAACGACACATATGTTTTGAAGAAGGATGATAACAATGTCAATCCTGATTCATTAAATATATGTACTAATGATAACAGGTTTTGATCATAATGCCTGCATGAAAGTGTTTTGATGAAAAAAAAAAACGTGCCTTGCGCTTGCTAATTTTAATTGCTAATTTAATCTTAATACGGAGGAAAATAAAACGATTTTAAAAGCAATTAAAGAAAGCAAACGCATCATTGACTCAAGAAGAATTGGAAAAGTGCAAAACTAACCTGATCGAAACTTAATAGTGCTTTGGTGGAGGCTATTAGTTGTCGGGATAGTTGATCCTGATTGTACTTCAGATCAAAACAGAATGAGTTTGAGAAAGTACAAAGCCATTAATGACGTACGATTGATATGAAATTCTTCAGAACAAATTAAATGAAACTCTAGGACTATAAAGCTCTAAAAGACATTGAAATTAAAAAAGGTTTTGAAAACAAAGCCAATGAAATTTTCAGTTACTCAATCAGAAACACGATGAATTAGTCCAAAAAGAGTCCCTTTACCAAGGTCACTACTAAGAAGGTTATCTCAAAGAGAACACAAATGTCATTTTGGATTTAAAGGTTAAGGAAGAAAAAGATATTGACAAGATGATTGAAATGGACAAACAATTAAAGTTTTTGAACGAAATTGTTTATACTCGTAATCAGTCAATTCAGACCATTCATATGTTAGCACCCAAATGTGCGACATATAATGGTAGACTAACCTTTGCCAATCCAAGGTACCTCAAGAAAGCTCAATCTGAAAAGCCCCGTTTGTATGAGATCCTCCATATGATACATTCTGATCCTGCAAAACAGATTTTGCCCCTGATAAGGGAAGAGACATAGGACTCTTGATAACGATATAGATCAAAATTAAATAAAGATTATGTTAAACCATATGATTACACAAAACAAAATAGTCTTTATGAAATTTTCAAAGCACCCTCACTGGAGTATCTTTATCAGTTGGAACGCGGAAAGGAAGTAAGGAATACAATGTGGAGAAAACCGTTTGTTAGAACAAAACCAAACATTGCTAAAAACGTGGCCTTTCTACCCGTTTCAGAATCCATTAGTAAAAGTAGACAAGTTTTTAACGACATGACATTTAACATCAATCAATTTATAGAAATTGTTGATCAAACTTGGCGTAAACATACTAGTAGTTGTTTCCGCGTGCCAACTGCTCATGATATGGAACTTTTGATAAAAACCTTACTCATGCCTCTTTCAATAAAGTCACAAAATGACAGTTTTTGATTTGAACACGAACTTAAAACGGAAATGCATGAAGATTTTGAGTACGTTAAATCCCTTGAAAACGAGGTTGACGAACTTGAATCTGAAAAGGCTGATTTCTCAAATATGTATGATCTAACTACTCGAAGAGTGGTGGTGTCCTAATGATGTTACATGTTGATGATTTGCATTCTCAGTCTGAATTAATGCTCATAGACTGAATTGCAAAAAAAAAACACAATGCCATGTATCGTCATAAAGTCAAAGAATGTGAATGGTCTTGCTCAAAAGCAGTCGAAACAAACTGAATCTAGTTAATAACAAGTTCAAATAAGCTTTTAAAAGAGTTTTGCGTAAAAGCTTAAAAACACTCGATTCTCTTGAACTTCTTTACACATTGTAAAAGAACATATGAAAACAACCTAGTTTGTAAAGAAAAATGCTTCAAAAAGTATTTCGAAAGAAACGTAAACAATATCAAGAAATTCAAGATTATGAAAGCCAAATACAAGACAAGAAACATGGTGAATAATGAGGTTAAAGCAACTCATTTTCTGGTAACAAAAGGAAAGTCTTTGAAACTACTCAGTTTGATAAACCCATCTGTTGTTCGCAACTAATAGCTCAAACGATTCCAAAACCATCAGTTTTAAGAAAACCCGGATCCTTTTTTCAAATTCTCCTGAATGAGAAGTTTTCAAAACGAATCAGTCGGTTAATAAAACTAATGCGTCGGAATGGTTTGTATTTTAAACCAGTCACTCAACCAGAATATGCCTCAAAAATAGAAACCAAGCGTTTCAGAACACAAATGTGCTTAAACCAGGACTGTATAGAAATTGCCTATCCACCACAACACAAACTAGAAACACCACAGTTGACGTCATGCTTCTATGAGGATAGCACACTCACGTGTCGTAAAATCGTAGATTCCAGAGTAAATCACACTACTAGTGTTTAGCAGACCACAGCTTAAGTGCTATCAAGTTAAAGATAAGGTCATGCCAAACAATAGTCAAGTAAAGTTTAAAAAGAAAGAAGTAGAAGACCAAAATAGGATTTCTAGTATTTCTAAGAAAAAAAAGTCTTGTAACTAACGTGTAATGAATTTCAAACTCCAGAACTTCGAATGTAAATGCTGTTTGTGCTGAATGTGGAAAACGTGTGTTTTAATTCTAAATCAATGATTTGCCTTGGTGTTTCACGATACTTAAAAGACGTGAATGCAGAACTAAGAATAGCCTAAGTAGTGCCTATTATGCTAGTAAAACCAAGAGAAAACGAACAAATCTGTTGCAACACCCACAAGAAAACAGTTGCATCAGATCCACTATTCAGAAATCCAAGAGTTACTATAAAGAGTATGTATGAAGAATACATATCAGAATGGACATGTGGGATAGGCTGAAGAGATTGTCCATCAGTTATACATGGACCACAAAGCCTCTTAGTACCAAAAAGATATGGATGCCTAAAATCAGAAAAATGAAAGTATCATCAGATATTAGTCCCGATTATAGACATTGTCTCTAAGGATTAACTAATGTTTAGAAGATATCAAACTCCTAGGATCCAATTTGTCCAATATTGCCATCATCCTCTAATTCTCTTGCGATTGTACAACTCATCCTATTTCATTTTTGACTCTGGATGCAACAAAAGCCGAACATGCGGGCGAATCTCAAGCTGTTGTGTAATTTTTGTGGAAAAATTTCTGGTACTGTCGTTTTTGGAAATGATCAATTTGCTCCCAATTCTTGTTATGGAGATTCTGAAAGTAAAGGAAATGTCCACGATCAAACGGGTTTTATTACGTCGAAGGCCTCAATCATAATCTTTTCTTCCGTGTCAATTCTTGTGATGCTGATTTTGTGATGTTTGCTTTTAGGAAATCATACAATGTTTTGTGAAGAATCTTCAGGAAACGATTTACTTACTGGAATCTGGATATGACTCTACACAATATCTCTTCAATGATACCACTACATCACTCCATTATTTCATGGCTTAAAAAGCTTCACCACATCAAGCATGGGTTTAATGGCGACCGAAGGCTTTCTCATCTTAACGTCGATTACATCACCTTAACGCCCTCAAAGACAATGTTGTGAAATGGCTTACCAAAGTTGAAATATGTCAAGGATCAACTTATCTCCAACTGTGAAATGAGTAAAGCAAAAAGTATTCTATTCAACAAGCAAAGGCTTGTTCAATAGTTTCCAAAGAAAGGCTAAATTTGCTTCACATGGACATTATGTGTCCAAATGCGAGTTGCAAGCATAAATGGAAGAAATATATTTCTGGTGAATTTTGATAAACTATTTCAAGATACACTTGGAACTCTTTTCTGACGTCCAAGATGAAACACCAGAAGTTCTTCTCAAATATTTTTCTCATGATGATTCAAACCAATCTTCATGCTCAAGTAATTACTGTCCGTTACTAGGACAGAGGCCACAAAGTTCTTGAACAAGACACTCCATGCTTATTTCAAAGAAGAAGGCATTGAACATCAGACTTCCGCCACCACTCCTCAGAACACCTTAACAAAACGACGTTGTGAAAAGATGGAAACGTTACACTTATTGAGGCTCTCGAATCGAGCCTTTTCCAGCTTCTAAGCTTCCATTTTATCCATTTTGGGCTGAATGCAGTTGCAAACCGCATGCTATACTCAGAACATTATCATTCAATTATAATCGACTGTATGGAAAGACAACGTATCACATCATTAAAAATGACCGGAACCATCAAATAAAACCATGCTTCACATCATTGTTGCAATTTTGTTACATAACTAGAGATGGTAAAAGTCTGGATAAGATAAAAGTAAAAGGGGATCCTTGTGTCATGGTGGGATACTCTACTCAGTCAAACGGGTATCATGTTTACAATAAAAGAACACAACTGATAGTTTAGCCCATTCATATCAAGTTTGATGAAATCAAAAATGATGTCTGATCACAACATTTCAGACTCTCGCACCAACGACAATAGATGTCTGTTTAAAATGATGTCTCTTCAGGCCTCGTCCTCAAAGGACAAAAGGCGTCATATTATGACAACTCGACAACACGTGACCCTAAGACAAAGTGTTCCTACAGCAGAAAAGACAGATTCGTCAACAACAAGGGGTGGAAGTTTCCTCAGTTCCTTTACATGAAGATATTACAATCCAACATACGTCCTTGTTGAGGAAGAACAAAACAAGATCAAGCACCAATGGGCATTGTTCACCAAAGATTGACTTTTTTCATCCTTTTTGTACACGGAATTTCTCTTCAGTCCTTTACTTGAAGAATATTACAATCCAACACACGGTCTCGCTGAGGAAAACAACAATGATCAAGCACCGAATGCATCATTTCAAGAAGCTGAATTTATCAATCCTTTTTGTACACGGGTACAAGAAATTGGTGAGTCTTCCTCACGCAACATTGATAATACCGATGTGCATTCATTTCAACCACAAAGTCATGATTACCGATGGACCAGAGATCATCCATTAGAACAAGTTCGTGGAAATCCAACCATGCCAGTTCAAACAAGACGACAGCTTGCCACAGATCCTGAAATGTGTATGTTCGCGCTCACGGTGAGTATTGTTGAACCGAAGAACATTAAGGAGGCAATGGCTGATTCTGCATGGATCGAAGCAATGCAGGATGAACTTCATCAGTTCGACAGACTGAAAGTCTAGGAACTTGTTCGCAACAAAGCACGACTTGTTGCTAAAGGTTATGCTCAAGAAGAGGGTATTGATTTTGAAGAATCATTTGCTCCAGTTGCTCGCTTGGAAGCAGTTCGGATTTTCGTTGCCCACGCAGCACACAAGTCTTTTCCAATCTATCAGATGGACGTGAAAACGGCATTTCTTAATGGTCCACTGAAGGAGGAGGTTTATGTTGCTCAGCCAGAAGGGTTCGTTGATCCAGATCATCCAGAAAAAGTCTACCTTCTGAGGAAAGCTTTGTATGGATTAAAACAAGCTCCAAGAGCCTGGTACGATGAACTATCAAACTTCCTGATGTCCAAAGGCTTTTCTAAAGGTACAATTGACCCAACTTTATTCAAGATAAAATACGGGGAGGATATTCTACTTGTGCAGATTTACGTTGATGACATAATTTTTGGGTCTACAAACCCTAAATATTCAAAAAGATTTGAAAAGTTAATGCACAGTAGATTTGAAATGTCCTTAATGGGGGAGATGAAATTCTTTTTAGGACTTCAGATCCACCAGTCCCCAAAAGGTATTTTTATCAATCAGGCCAAGTACGCTTTAGAAATTCTGAAAAAGCATAATATGGACAATTGTCACTCCATTGGTACACCATTGGCTACAAAACCCAAACTAGATGTAGATTTGAGTGGAGAACCCGTAGACCAATCTGATTATCGTAGTAAAATCGGGTCACTCATGTACTTGACATCTAGTAGACCAGACTTAGTGCAAGCAGTATGCTATTGTGCACGTTATCAAGCACGACCAACTCAAAAGCACCTCAAGGAGGTTAAAAGAATCTTTAAATACCTAAAGGGTACCATTAACATGGGACTCTGGTATCCAAAGGATTCTGGCTTTGAACTAACAGCATTTTCAGACGCTGATCATGCCGGATGCCTTGATACTCGGAAAAGCACTTCTGGAGGGATACAGTTCCTTGGTGATAAACTTGTAAGCTGGATGTCAAAGAAACAAAACTGCACTGCAATGTCTTCAGCAGAGGCAGAGTACGTGGCGTTATCTGCAAGTTGTGCTCAAGTAATGTGGATGAGGACACAACTTCAAGATTATGGCTTCAACTACAACAAAATACCGTTGTACTGCGACTCTCAGTCAGCCATAGCAATATCATGCAACCCCGTACAACATTCGCGAACAAAGCACATCCATACTCGGTATCATTTCATAAAGGAACAGGTTGAAAATGGTATAATTGAATTATATTTTGTCAGAACTGAATACCAATTAGCTGACATGTTTACGAAAGCCCTTCCTGAGGATCGGTTTAAGTATCTTGTCAGAAGGATTGGTATGAGATGTTTGACTCCAGCTGATCTGGAGGTTCTGACAAATGAGACTGCTTGATATCATCATCAAACATCACCATGTACATATTTTTAAGAAAAGCAAAATACAAAAATATAAAACTTCAAAAAGAAAATACAAAATCAGAAAAACAGAAAATTTCCAAAAAGATTCTTCTCGACATGTCTCTTGGAATCGATAACATTTACGTGCTTAGAAATGTCGATTAACATTGACACGGGTGTGTAAATGAAGTTCGAGCGAGAGTTGCAAATAGTTTCAAAACATGTCATTTCTAATTTTCTAAATGGCTTATGTGCAAATGTCAGTACATAACCCGGACTTCAAATAAAGGAAGGTTTATAACTTATCCTCACAACGAGAAAATTAACGTTTCTCGGTCTTGAGCTGTTCTTACAAGACATTCAATGTTTTTAGCTCAAGAAAAAGGATAGTGTACGTTTCAGTGCGCTTACCCTTACCGTTAGAAGAGAAGTCCTCTAACATCTGGTTTTTCAAAAAGTTAAACACGATTTTTTCAAGAATTTCTCGATGACAATTCATAATCTATCAAAATTATGTGTTCAACACTCCATCCCTCATAATGTTTTCAAAAAGACAACAAATTTTCAATTGGTCCTATTTTTGAGGGGGAGTTTTTTAAAAAACAAAGTTTTATTGTTTTTGGATACATCAACAACGACAACTCTTATGTATTCAAAACATTATCAAAATGTTCCAAACTATTCATGCTGATAATATTTTCTCCCCATAGAATTTTTAAGACATATTTTAATCACAAGGTATTTCAAAAACTAAGTGTTTATTATTTAAAATAAGGGGAGAAAATGTATTTAAAATATGATCTAATCGACTCAATGTGCTGAACAGTAAGAAAAGGTTTTATGGTTCGATCTTATACCCAACAACATCTTAATTTCACGATGATTCTGAAGTCATAAGGTGGTTAGGTTAGGAATCAATCCTATGATCCAACCAGAACCGGAGGATCTACCCAAGGATAATCCAAAGTTAGAAATAGTAGTCCTTAGGTATGATTGGAGATGAATGTATATAGGAATAATGCCGACTAAGATTGAGCTAACACTGGAACAATCACAACAAGGTGTTAGTAATGACGTCCTGGTAAGCATTGAAGGCGTTGAAGAATGAAAAAGAAATGTATGGATAAAGGGTGTAAACAAAGAAGCCCTCCACACAACTTAAGGCAGAAACCGGGTTAATACATATGCTGTCAGAATCACAAGTTGATTGCTGACATTGAAAACGACATCATGGACCCAGTGATGCAATGCACAACCCTTCCCAGCCATTCGGGTTTCTCTCAACAGAAACTTGTCTCATTTGTCACGGAGATACACACGTTATCTATTGACATCTCTCTCTGAGATCGTTGATATTGAATAGGTGGCAATCTGCTCCAGCCTCCGAGTACTAAAACCAAATCGCACTAATCGAGTCTAGAGCCTAGAGATCAATCTAAATCTCATTAGGACACATTCCATTTCAAACACTTGTTGAACATCACCAAGTTCACAAGCTGTTAACAAGAGTCCTACGCAATATCCTTGTGATATTTGCCAGAACATCAGAGTGATACTTTTAGTATTCACAATGAAGATGGAAATCCTGCTTGAGTCAACCTCAAACAAGCTCTCGGTAGGTGACTTGCGAGATTCTATATGAATCAAACTTGTGACAACTGGAATTCGATTTTGTCATAAATGAAATAGACGGTTGATGAAATTTTGATAAAATATTAAAACACCGATGTTTTACAAAAAACACTTTACAAGAATATGTCGATTGATTATTCAAATCAATTTTCTGAGATAATCACAAACTTAAACTGCGAGTTAAAACGGTGGTTGCCAGTAATCCAATCAACCAAATTCGATTCATTACCACATATTCATGCTCATTCTACAAAGACAATCTATCATGAAAGCTTAAGATTTAAAGACAAAGACTTTCGCTAACTCTGATTTGAAGCTTTCAAGATGAGACATAGTATGAGAATGTTGGCCAAAGACACAAGATCGTAAGATGGCAAAGACGTTAAAGACAATGTCAAAGGCTCAAAAGTAAAGATCGTAAAGCATGGAAGAACAAGCCTACAACAAATAACAAAGATAAAGACCAAGACCACATGAGCTTAACGACAAAAGCAATCTCATTGATCTCATGAAGGAGAGTCCCTCCAATGACTCACTTTGGGAGACGGTATCCTCAAAATATTGAGATCGAACATGAGTTGTTCATTATGTATTAAGTCACGGTCAATCATTAGTTTAACGATTTAATAGAAAATGAATCATGAATCGGGCCGATAGTTAATACTAATATTGTATATGTTTCGGGGTTTATTCCCACGCCAAAACACCGATGCGGTCCTAGTCACCATATCCCGAACGTACTTAATTTGTCCGGGTAAATAAGTAACTTTCCACCAGGAAAGTAAGTTGGTACATTTATAAAAATACCATTTTCCTTTTCTCAAATTTCTCTCTGAACTCTCGCCTCCTCCTTCTCTCTCTATAATCACTCACTTTCTTCTCTAATCTGTTGAGCCATTCATGTCTTTTTCACACCAAATGTCTATTTCGTTACACCTTTACACCTTAGCCTACCTTGTAGATTAAGCCTACTTAATCAAAGTTGCTAGTTGCTTTTGTGTAAAGTTTTGTATTTCCTGTATCAAAGTGAAATTCTCTATCTCTAGTTAGATCGGGAAATTACACAATGCAATGGGAAAATATGTAGCTTGCGTATTTTGCTACTTTAACGATTATGTATTATGTCCGAAGATGGAGTGTTAAAGGAAAACTTATCCAAATGAATTATGATTGTGAAGACGGTAAAATTACATCGAGATTTATGTTATGAAAAAAATGGAAAAATAGAAAATGCATCAAAAGAGAAGGATGATTGATAGTCGGTTCGCTAAACTTAAACCGATGAAATACTTAGAAGGATAGATTATTCATTGATATGTGGATAAAAATAAACGATGTATAGTTTTGGATAAAGTGGCCGATATCACCACTTTTGTAAAAGTATGTAAGTTTGTGATGATTAGGAAGTTGAGCGTTATGGGAACGCCAACTTAGGTTGTCTTTGTCATTTCTATGATCGAGGCATTTATATATATTTTGAGTCTTTATCATGGAATGGTCAGGAAAAGTTACTAGCAACTACCTTATTTGTCCAAGCTTAATCTATTTGTTTTGTGAATTTTATTTAACAACAATTTACTTCTCTTTCCTAACAACTAACCTTAGGTTTTACTCGAACGAGGTTGAGATCGAGTCATGCATGTCTATTTCGTCGTTATGGCCATGTATGCGTGATTCAGCTATAGGTGCTGAATTAAATGAATATCATATAATCAAATATAAAACGCAGCGGATCATGCACCTATCAACGGATCCATAGAGTCATATGATCAATCATAATCAAAACAAGAAGAGTAATACCTTTGTAGCGTGATTGGTAGAATCAAATGGTAACCTTCACCTTAAAACAAAACACCCAATGAAACCAAGTGATCAATGGAGATCACCTCTATGATGTATCCACACTACACTTCCTTGTATACCAAATAGATGCTAGTCTTAACCCTGTAGCCTTCGATATACACCTTGAATGATCTAGATTCAAAGAGTTGGATCAAGAAAACTATAAACCCTAGATGGGGAATAGTTTCTAGCCGTGTAAATATAGAGAGAAAAGAGCAGAGAGTTTTGGTAAATTTTATCAATCAATTTAATGAGAAGATATGCAATATATTTATAATCAAAAACTTGATCTTATCTCCTCCTTTTCCTCCTCTATACGTCGGCCTCTATATGGGCTCAAATGGGCCTCCTATTTGATTTCCAAGTCCAATAGATTAAGTACTTTACTTAGTTATTAGAAACCCAATAGTGATCCCGAGTTACGTGGGTTATTTATATACCGTAAATACAATCAACACGATATATAAAATGGTACCTCAATGTATATGTGTGTGACCCCATAGACTCACATGTGTCTAGCCATATAATTATTTATTATGACACGAGCATACTCCAACAGCTCCCACTTATGCACGTCATAATAATAAGGTAATTATACAAGTAAAGGTTAGTGTCTAGCAACACGCCAATGCCCCCAGAAACATTTGAGGATAGTTTCTTAAACATATTATTTTAAATGGTTTAGATGTCAATCATCCTTTTGTTACAGATGCTTTGTTAAACATAAGACACGAATCATAAGTCATTTTAATGTTTAACATTATGTTTCTCGATATAGACAATGAACTAGATTACCAAATTAATCAAGCATTATCTTAATTACATTTGGGTGCGGCTACACACACATCTGTTCAAATCATCGAAGGGCCTAGTAGTATCTTTCTCCATAACATGTGGAGTAACAAACCCTATTTTGACTGCACGTGTCCGTTATGTGTTTCATATCCTTCTTGAAAATGGCCTTTATAGCAGCCTTCAATAGGTCAGCGTTGAACCATATCTCAGATTAACATTCCACTCACACAAAACCTACTTGCATCTCAAGTCTGAGGATGAGAGATATAACCACTTGCGAGATTCACTATTAATGCCGATCCATGTAGTGAATACTCATAGGTTAGATCAGTCCAATGTTCATCCTATGAACAACATATGAGTCTGGCAGTATCATCCTTTAATATTCATACTATATGATTATGACCAAAATACTCACATTTGCCTTAATTCAATGATGCTCCCGTATCATTAACTAACAATAGACAATTTAGAATAAATAAATTATTCATGGAATTAAACATGCTAATATAGAACACATTGTATAAATGAAGAAGATCATACCAGGTATATCAATTTATTATTTAATACAACTGCTTAATGTTTTATTATCCAAATACTTAAAACAGATATACATGAGACTACTAGCAAGTCAAAGTTCAATGTTCCTAGCATGATAAACATGTTTGATACAAGACATTAACTTTGTAAAAAGTACCAACTTAGTTGTCATCTGGGTGACCTTTGAGAATACTTGTTTCAAAACTCACAAGCAGTGAAGGTTTTGAATAATACGATGATTGTCATTTTGTATATGTGCGTTCAAGTGCTAATACAATAATTCTAGCATCACGATAACAAATTACATAGGTTGTTTAAAGCAAGCAAAACCACCTATATGAGACAGTCTTCTTAACAGCTTCCCAAACTATAAAGTATTCTTATTCTTTAATGAATAGTGCAATTATGCTTTCAATCAAGCATGTCTAGTCAACAGTATTATCATTTATGATTAAAATCCTTCTATGGCTAGGATTGAGAATCATCTCAATCAAAATAAGCATTAGTGTATAAACTTAACAATAATCTCCTTATTAAAATCCATAAACAATGAACATGTCTTTAGTCCTTTAAAGGCCTTTTAGATTGTTCTTTCAATAGTAGTCTAATGACTTTCACTTAGTTACTATGGTTGTAGGTTCATCTTGCATTCATGCAAGTTCTACAATTAGTCTAATACATATACATAATGAAACCTTTAGCTGAACTAAACATTTTTAAACATGTGTTTAACTCATCAGGTGAGATAGAACTTGAGTCTTGCTCAATGATGTGTCATGTTGTGTTTGACTTAGTAATCGCGTATGTTTATCTTAGTAAACGTATGTTCCAAGGTTACATGTTTTATTTCTTATATTTATCGATAGAAATATTATTCCAAACTAAGGATTAAAATCTAGCTTAGGTGAAATATTATTTCCAATATGTTGACAACATATACGATATAAGAAAGACAAAACATAATGCTCCGACTAGATTTAAGGTGTACTCATGAGATCTCTTTGTTTCAATCAAAATCAAATTGTTGATTTAAACTTAAGATTCCAGCTCCTAGATGCATGCTCTAATCCACTTGGATTTTACAGCTTGCATATTTTCTAAAGATAACTTGGATTCATAAACCATTTTAATTACATAACGTCCTCGTAAAGGTAATCATTCAAGAAGGAGTTTTGACATCCAATTGCCATATTTAATATTCATGAAATCAAGTATGGTAATTAATATCTTTATTCATTTAACGCTTGCAAGGAAAAGAAGCCTTAATCATAGTTAATTGCTTGAGTATAAGTAAAACCCTTATCACAAGGCGTACGTTTAAATGTGTGTACATTTTTTGTCCATATTAGGCTTCTTCTAGAAGAACCAATTTAACTTCTCAGTTTTACCGATTGGTGAAAGATCATTCAAATTCCAAAAATGATTTTCTTTCATGGACTATATCTCAACATTTATTATGTCATTAGCTAGTGCGTTCAGAAGGTTGTGTAAGAAGAGTACCAAAAACATCCAACCTTCGGTAGTCCAAACTCAAGCTCTAATTGATGAGCCCGTTGTTGCTCCTAAGCTTAAACCGTCTATACCTTATCCTTCAAGAGCTAACAAACAGAAGCTCCGTGAAAAAGATGATAATCTAGCTTCGAAATTTGTTGAAATCTTTAGGGAATTACATTTCGAGCTCAGTTTCGCGGATGCTCTTCTACATATGCTGAAATTTGCTTCAATGTTTAAAAGTCTCCTTAATAACAAAGAAAAATTGTTTGACTTAGTTAAAAATCCGGTGAATGAGAATTGTTCGGCAATTATCCTAAAAAAGTTGCCCGAAAAACTTGGAGACCACGGCAAGTTTCTTATTCCATGTGATTTTCCGGAGTTAGTTGAATGCTTAGCCTTGGCCGATCTTGGTGCAAGCATCAACTTGATGCCTCTTTCCATATGGAAGAAGCTCTCACTCCCCGAACTTACTCCTACTCAAATGATTCTTGAACTTGCAGACCGATCGACTACTAGTCCATCCGGTATTGCCGAAGATGTCTTTGTAAAAGTAGGAAAGTTCCATTTTTCGGCGGACTTCGTAGTCGTTGATTACATTGTCGATCCTCGGGTTCCCTTAATTCTCGGTGCTTTGATTGATGTTTATGGTGAAGAATTAACTCTCCGAGTTGATGATGAAGCCATAACCTTTAAAGTTGGTCAAACTTCGAGATATTACTACAATGATGCTGTGTCAATTAATCGAATCGATGTCATCGATGTAGCTTGTGAAGAGTATGCTCAAGAAGTGCTCGGATTCTCAGATAGTTCTACGAGTGGCAATCTCACTCCGTCTTTAGATCCTATCCTTTCTACTTCTTCCCCCTCTCTTACTCCTTTTAAGGAAGGAGACTTCATTTTGGAAGAAATC
>BQNB010079740.1:13000-30149 GCA_026074375.1 Tanacetum coccineum | reverse complement strand
TAGCCCCACTTTTACGTTATTGGGATTCATAAATTCGGTCCAATAAATTTGACCCGCCGAAGCAAAGCGGCGGTTCTTCAATACTTGTTAATAACTAGACTCAAAAAGAAGAATAAAACTACATTCGTATAACTTGGTTTGAATTTTATTTATGGAAAAATAGAAATACTTCTATACTTAAGCATTGATATTTTCGTTTTTAGATGTAATGTATTTTTAATTCCAGTTATTGCCAAAAGCATACAGTATATAATAACTTCTGATGCATTTTTAATTCCAATTGATTTTAAAAAGTCTGACCCCAAATAGTACCGATGCATCGGTCGGTCATCCATGCGATGAATCTGCTCCACTTATGAGTTTCATTCCGGTCCCAATACTTTCAAAATCGTTTCCTTTAATCAACTCCGCAAAAGGAAACTTACATCTACTTCCTTCCTTCAGGTGACACGCAACCGTCTGGGTAGATCAAAATTGTAATAAATCCAAGATTGTTTAAGGACTTCAAAGCTTCTGTGAAATCTCTGTCACCTGAGATAAGCATTATATATGCTGGAGGGCGGACATTGAAAGCGACGAATTTAAAGATATCTAGCATTAACTTTGAATCAGCGGCATTTTTCTTGGCCAGTACATCAACCATGGTAATTCCGGTGTAACCCCATTGTGTTTTATACTCATTAAACTAAACTGTGTCTCCGTAGGCATCAAAAGTCCTTATTTTCACTTGTGGCAAATACATACTTATAAACTCCCTAATTTGTTGAGATACTATATCTGGAGCAAAAGAACAATTCTGTATGTCCCATTTAACTGCAATGCTTGTTGAGGCCATCTGTTGACTAAACTATTAACTCAGTTAAACTACTCAAAACCTACAGCAAAATGTAAATTTGTTGAATTTAGAATGAATGAAATTGTTTTGTAATTAACATGAACAAACCTTGATTAAACCCTAATGATGCTTTAGCAAGTTGGTTCTTATTTGATAGATTGATGTAAATTGTGGGAAAACGCATTTCAGATGTTGGTTTTTGTTTGATGGATCGACCTTGCCACACACGTTAGTGGAGGGAGTGGGAATTTTGTGATTTTTTAAAAGTGAGGACGGTCGTTACTTAACGTTCTTCGTTAAGTAACGACCAACCCCAAGGACTATTTTCCTAAGTTGTTAAAAAAACTAACGGTCGTTACTTAACAGTCGTTAGTGGGTGAGGGGGAATTTTGTAACTTTTTTAAAGTGACGGTAGTTTTCGTAATTTGCCACATAGTGCGGGGGTATTTTGTAAAATTTAGGGTAAATGGGCTGGGCGGGAAAAAGGGCCGAGTTTTGGGCCGGAAAATGGGCCGGTGTTGGGCTGGGTTTTAGGTCGGGTCAGGTATGCATATTGTCCTTTATGAAAGCCAAAACAGCTGAAGCTAACTCGTCAACAGCTGAAGCTAACTCGTCTTCTACTTTAGCATATCCTCATTCAGGTCATTTCTTGCCCTCCCAAACCTCACCACAGCTTTCATAACCGACTCCACAAACCGCCTCTTTCGCTTATTCGCTATCGGGCACAGGTGGCACAGCTGGACTAGTTGACTTTTCCCTTCCTTTTTTGCAATTTTATTAAACATAGGGCTGAAGGACGCCTCTTGTCTTTTTATAATACTTGTTTCGATATGGTCTGTGTTGTATTTGATATCGGTGTAAATTTGAGGACTGCTGCCGTAGAATTTGCCTGGGCTTAACGCTATCACCATTGTTGGATCTTTGTGTGTTTTAGGGTTATATCTAGGGAATGGATGAATTTGAACGATCCATCTGTAAATAGATACATTAATTCTACCGACTGATCAAATAAAAGGAAACCGTGGGAACCAAGCTAAAAAGTTATAACAAATATTGACTCGATTTAAGGATAATATAATTAGAAGGAAACGTTAGAACCAAGCTAGCTATAGGTTAAAGTTGGGCCTCAAGTTGTCCATAGTATATAACGAAAATTTCCCCTCTTATTTTATAACATACGAAACAAAAAGAATATAAGATGACGGTCTTCTTTTTTTAAGAAAATCACATACAGCTAACTAACAATGTGGTAGCAGTTTATTTGGATAAAGATCAAATAAAAAGACAAATATCCGTGAGAAAGATAAAAAATAATTTTTTTTAAAAAGTTCTTAAAAAATTCTGAAAAAAATCCACAAGATCGGGTATGTTGATGCATAAAAAAGTTGTGAAAGAAGTTTTTCTAATTTTGAGTTTATATACGTTTTTTTAAATGCAAAAAAAACGAAATTTGGATGCACACAAATTTTTTGATGCACACAATTTTCAACTTGTTTTAGTTTGATGCTCAATAAAATTTTGAGTCAAAAAGTCAAAAGAAATTGGGTATAAAAACAAATTTTTAATGCACAAAAAAAACAATTTAATGTAATTTTGTGCATTAAAATTTTTTGTGCATTAAAAAAACGAATAAAAACTCAAAACTAGAAAAACTTTCTTTACAAAAGTTTTATGCACCAACATACTTGATCTTATGGAATTTTTCAAGAATTTTAAAAAAATGTTTAGTGTATCATTTTCACGGATATTTGTCTTTTTATTTGATCTTTATCCAAATAAACTGCTACCACATTGTTATATATGTATACATATGTATATATGTATACATATCTATATATGTATGTATATATATATAGAGTGAGGTTCTTTTCAGAACCAAATAAATGTGCAGAACTGCGAGAACCATCATCAACCAATCAAATTTTTTTAATATTTATTTTTATTCTTTAATTCAAAAGGGCATAATTGTAAAATTACTTTTTTTGAATTTTTTTAATAAAAAAACTTTTTTCTATTTGTTTCTAAATTTTAGGAGTTTAATTTCTTTATTTTAAACTTTCGAAATAATTTTTTCGAGCATGCATGTGCTCAAATGATGTGGTGCATATGTGTTTTATAATAAAGTTAATTTACATGTGCTTTTATAGTGTTCACTTGTTTAAATTTCTAATGTGGTTTGGCAACAATATTTTACACAAATAAATGTATTTTACATGTACTCTTTACAATTTAAAACAAAAATTATACAAAACAATTAAAATCATATGATATACAATTCAAATACAAAATTATAAAAGTAAATCATAAACGAAAGTTTTGTTGATATATAGATGTGTTTACTAGTCTTTAACACAATCATATTTGATGTTGCCGCCATATATGCACATGTATTTTCCTCATTAGACGTTCTCGATTTTTTGTTTGCATATGTGCATTTGATTTCATCCAAATGCCCATATATACACATACTCAAGTTAGTTCATGTGCACTTGTATATACTTTATGCACTTGTGTCTTTACTCTTTATATCTATATCATAACTATCTTCTCGCTAGATAGTATGCACAAAACACATGTGCACTCTTCATATTGATCATCATAGTCGTACCTGTAACCACAAACTATTAATAATCGAATTATTTAATCATAACAACTAACAAAACACGTATGAACAATCATTTCCTATATCGAATGATGCAAACGAATTTAATCGTAACAAGTAGTGTTACATATATGCATAATCTATCAAAACACATATGCACACGTACTCATAATACAATTAAGTAATATAAAACACTCAATTATTGCAAGTTTGCATCAACGTTCACTTTTTCTCAAATGACATGATACTCCGTATATTATTTCGGAGTGAACATTTAACCACTAGTATATAAAATAAACTAGTCAACCAATTACTTATCGTCACTTTCGTATGACCTTTAGCGCCTGTTAGTCTAGCAAGTGTTGCCTCACATTACTCAAACATGAGTTATAACATGTATGAATGAACAAACTTATTTGACTATTATGATATAACTCGATACTTGAATTAAAAAACAAAACTCCGCCATCATCCCATAACAAACATACGAACTTAAAGATCATCCTAATAAATTAGTTGTAAAAATAAACGAAAAGGTAAAAGATTGAAACTTTTATAACACATATTCTCCACATGTATTAAAAGCATCCGTTTTAAGGTCTTTCCTAGAATGATATTTTACTTTGATTCATGAAAACTTGCGAAGCTAACATCTTAGATTAATTTACAACATATATGTTCCATAAAATAAATAACCAAATTAAAAGGCAAATATACACGTGTTTTCTTAATGACACTAGGCTCGAATATTCACACAAACATATGCACATGTATTTTTTATAATATGAACAACATATCACCTAAACTACATATCTAAAAGTACCCAAATAAGAAGCACATCACAATACGTATCCAAACAACTTTTTTAATGATCTAAGAAATAAAAAATCAAGCATGTAACATATAAAAACAAAGGATTTTACATAAAACGATTTTACAAACAAAATATCAAACAAAAATGATTTTGATTCATATTAAACACGCACATGGAAACTTTGATTTAAAATGTCTTACATGATTAAATGTTCTTGTGTTATCTTTGAAACCGAAACCACTAAAACCCGAATGAATCACAACCCAAATATGTGGGTTAGGAGAGATGAACCGGAGGGTGGTGATCTGATGAAGCACTTGGTGGTTTGTGGTGGTTTTTGTGTGTTTAAGATGAAAAAGGAATATAAAAAAGAAAATGAATAATAACGGCTGATGAGTAAAAAGATAAGAGAGTTTTTAGGTTAAAGTGGGGATACAGAATTCCTTATTTGCCCTTCCATCATTTATGTAATATAACATGATTTTTTAATTTATTACTTTAACGCCACAACTATTTATAACCATTGATTAAAAAATAGAAGGTCAAGATTGGTTCTTGCAGTTCTGTACATTCATTTGGTTCTGAAAAGAACCTTACACTATATATATATATATACACGCGTATGTACCTCACACTGCGACGTTCAAAGAGAAGTACCTTATTTTTGGTTTGCTTATATATTCATATTCAATGCGTATAGTATGGTTGTAACTTGTACGTTTAAGTACTAAGCTAATGGATCTAAATACTTACATAAATTTCACACAACGATTATGACATATCTAATCATACGATTACGAACTACAAAGCAATTTACATCTTATTGTTAAATTTCTTCTTATTAGTTTTATTTCCTTTATTGCAGGTTTAATTCTGTAGTTTTAGAGGTTCAAGAGAGGAATTTACTCAAAGTTTAACATCAAACCTTAAACCAAACGGAACCTTAATGGCACCCATTAAATGTAGGACCAAACACAAGCCCGAAAAAACAAAAGTGGGGGAGGAAGTTTTAGACATAGTTATATCTTATATACACGACGTTGAGGACCGAAACTCTGTTTCGTTAGTTTCCCGTAAGTTTTATGAAATTGATGGCATTACGCGTAAGAGCGTAACTCTCCACACACTTTATTCCAACCCTTCTCGTTTAAGTAAAAGATTCCCATTTATCGAGTCGTTAACACTCAAAGGTCCCCCATCTGGTTTAAATCAAAGATATCATCATCATATCAAAATCACCCCATGGATCCAACAATTAGCTCTCGAGTTTAGGTGTTTGAAAGAACTTCATATCCGTCGTCTGGTTGTTCATGATGAAGATCTCGAGACATTGGTGAGAACACGTGGTAAGGATTTAAGGAGTTTAAAGATTAAGAAGTGTAAAGGGATTTCTACAGATGGATTAATGCATATCTCTAAGTATTGTAACCAATTGAGAGCTTTGTGTTTGGAATACGATCGTTATCATATTGAAGCAAAAAATGAGACTTGGCTTCATCAATTGGCATTGAATAGTACGGTTTTGGAAATGTTCCAATTTAAGTATACGGATCTTTTTGATGCAGAAGGTCTTACACTCTGTGTCTTACAGAAGGTCTTACACTTCTTGCAAAAAAACTGTTCTAACTCATTAATATCGTTGAAGGTTGGAGATGTTGGAATTTAACAATCAAGTTAACCATTAACTCTTACGAGTACGCAGCGGATAGATCTAGTCTAGTACAATAATTAACATACACATAAAACACATTTAAGGGACAAGTAAATTAAATAGGAACATACCATCGTAGACACCAGCAAGTAATAGAAACCAAGTGTATGAAACTAGTGACTAAATGGCCACCTCTATGAGTGCTCACACAAACACGTTAAACAAGCACGCCCGGATGCTAGTCCAAACCTCACGTAGAGTGCCCAATTTTGGAAGTTCTATAACCGAGGGATGTTTTGTGGAGACATGGATTGAAAGTTATTGGTAAGTTCTACACGAAATTGCGCAAACTTACCCATGATGGGCTTGTGACCCACGTAGGACTAGTTGCTCTGGCTAAAGGTTGTACTAAATTAGAGTGTTTAATGGTTAGACTCGAAGATATTTCAAATGAAGCTATTGAGTTTGTGGGAACGCATTTGAAGAATATCCGTAAATTCCGTATCCACTTAGATAAGAAAGATGGGACAACATATCTGCCGCTAGACAATGGGTTTCGGGCTATGCTAATGGGCTGCAACAATCTCGAGAGCGAGATATCAGTCTCTGGCATGGAGGATTGACAGACCTCGGTTTGGAATATATCGGGAAGCATGGCTGTAATTTGAGATTTCTATCTCTTACTCGTATAGGAAAATCTGATGCAGGACTAGTGAAGTTATCAAAAGGGTGCCCAAAATTAAGAAAGCTAAAACTGATGGATTGTCCTTTTAGCAAGCAAGCTGTTACCAGTATTGTTTTTAATATACCTTCTCTAAGGTATGTTTGGGTTAAAGGTGGTGATTATGATCGTATTGTTTTGACACTTACTCGTCCAGAGTTTCAACTTTGAAACATTGGTATGTATGTTCTTCATCATTTACTTGCAAATCATTGTTCTTTTCGTATTAATATTGCCATATTGGTTTTGAAATTCTATCAATTGCATGCTTTCTATATTCTGATTAGCACGAGTTAGGTTATTTACGGGTTTTCTGTTAGACCAAATAAGGGGGTTCTGTATATCGTATGTATAAAGGATTGCACCCTCCCATTTTCAAATATTCCTGGAAATTTGGGACCAAATCCTACAGAGAAGTGATAAATGGCCAATGCATAAAGACAATGAATTAAAAAGTGGAGAAAATTTGTGTAACCTTCAATTCGTTTTCATGATAGAATTCTGAACTTGTGTAGTGGCATATACAAACATGAGCATTTCTTAATTTCTTCTCTTTCAAAGATTCATGTTTAGTGGCATGGATTAATTACCTGAAATGTGCTCTACTTGAGCATAGTTGCGTCACCATACTCACTAACGGTGATTGCATAGTTATCCACATATATGGAAACCGAAAGCTAATGAAATTAGATAGATGACACTGGAAAATATAGTCGGAAATCACTAGTATACGTACATCACAAATATGACTATATGAGCTTTGTACATATAGTGACGAAATATATGTTTCCACCTTTCTTATTATTTATTCATTTTGAACTGCATCGGTTAATCTTTAATGACTTGTATTTGTTGAGTGGATATGCACTTGCGTTAATTATGGTTCGTACCACTACATGTTTGCATTGCTGTTTTTGTTTTGGTTTAACGAGTAAATGCCCATGAAATAAACCCCTATGATTTATAAGCCCAGTCCTAATGAATAAATCGGTTCACGCGAAAAAAAACCATGGTTTTTGTGTTAATGACCGACTTTCCAAAAAGAGGGTGAAAACAAGCTCACGTCTCAAAAATGAAACTAGTCCAACAAATGAAAACTCAGTTCATAGAGGGGTCAACGCCTGGTTCACGTCATCTTAACAATCGGTTTTTGATCTGATGATGTTTTTAACGGGGACCCTTTTTTTTGCTTACTCTTTTTCCCCCTTCAATCTTTTCTGCGTTTTTTTTTACTTAAAGATGTTGTATTATTTGGTTTTTGGCATTTGCACAAGAAAATTGAGTGCATATTTTTGTTGGTGATTTTACAACTTGTTTTGAGTTATTAAATAGCTTGTTTTTACTTTTTTTTGCTTATATAGACAATACTTGCACAAAAACGATGATGTATAGCGAAAAATAATTATACTTGCGAAATTATGATTTTGGTTCGACCCTTGATCGAAAGCGTGTGCTTCTTGAAATAAAAAATGTGTGTTTTTCTTCAAATTAATATAGTGAGTGATTTTGAAAAGTTGTCAAGTTTAGAATTAATCATGCTTGAGGTGTATTAAAATATACTTAGGGAGTAATTTAGGCAAACTATGTTAATTTAATTTTCAATTCAATATTAAAGATTTAAAAAATACATAAACTTTCTATAAGTAGTAGAGATAAAAAATTTTTTTTGTCATTTCTTGAAAAAATTAGTTTTAAGCTCAAAGTGGAAACTAGAACCATACTATAGGTTAAACTTGGGCCTAAAGTGGAACACAAAAAGGTAAACAGGGCCGAAGTTATTCATAGTTAAATAATGAAATATTCCTCAGAATAAATAAAAATCAAACATATGATGACCGTCTTATAAAAATCAAACTAGGTATAGGGTTAAACCTTGCAAACCAAGGTAGGTTAAACATGGGCCACAAGTTATCAAAATTCGTCGGCTAATAAAAATAAAAGAGATCGATTGTTGTCTTGTTGGTTTGATGTAATATGATGGTTTAGTTTTTATAAATCTCATGATGATTATGTTCTTTATATGTGTTTGGTTTAGTTAACGGGTCACAGTTTTAAGTGCAAATTTCGTCTTTAAAGGAGTCTTATATATTACACTGTATATATCCTATTTTATCTTACAATATCTAACTACTTTATTCTTTGTTTCGGATTATTGTTTGGCTTTATTTCATTATATTATGACGATTATAGTTTACGTATCACTGTGCGTGAAGCTCCAGGTTGAATATATTCTTGTTATGGGCAGTCATATGGAGCTGTGATTAGAACTATTTTTGTGGTAGTCTAACTTTGTATTTCGAGTAATGTTGGTTATTGATTGTGGTGTTAGGTTAATTGTTTGTGAGATGTTATCATTTGTTATATCCTATCTAATGACGGTGTCCAAAGAGAAGTACCTTATTTTTAGTTTGCTTTTTACAATTTTCACACAACGAAACGCGTACAACTAAAAGCAATTTAAATCTTATGTTATAAATTACTTTTATAGTTTGATTCAGTTTTGAGGTCTAGTGCTGTAATTTTAGAGACAAGAAAATCATTTTTTTTTATTTCTCTTTTCCGGGCGACATGTCGCTCGAGATTCGTTTTTATTATTTTTGTTTTAACTTTCACGGGCGAATGTCGATCGGGATATGTATGCATGTTTTTAGTGCGCATGCACGAGTTTCCAGATTTTTTTTCCAGAATTTTTCCGGGAAAAATTCTACCAAAACATCAAACCTGTATAAACCAATATAGACTTTATCCAAATACATCACAACTTGTACCAAAACACAATACAATATAACGCATCAACGCATTTGATCTAATAAAGCTAAATCGTCCAAAGTCCTAATAAACACAATATAGTCTACAAAACGGGGGCTTCACTAGTCACAACATTGCGTTATCCGCAAGATACAAGTCAATAAATCAACTAGATACTGTTACGGGGGAAACAAATGTTTACATAAGGGTCGCCAATATATAGTTGAAGAAACAAAATAGCATACTAACCCATGTATATAACATTTCTAACTATCGTCATCATCTTCATCCTCCTCATCCTCGTCGTCGTCCTCATCGCCGCCCGGCTCATCATCCCCCCACCCGCCACTCCCGCTGGCACCCGCAAACTCAGGTGATGACTCAAACTGATTAAGTATCTATGAAAACTTATCGTCACTCTTAAAAAGGCTCATCATCATTTAGGCTCTTGTTACTCTTTTTGAGCTTTTCGACATCAGCGGGGTCGACAGTGGATTGAGGCGCGGGCGGACATCCATCCGTGACGCGTCCCGGCAACACCCTACCAACACCGGGAAGGTGCCTCGCTGCTTGCCCTTTCGAATGATGTCCATGATCTCTTCTTCGATGTAGGGCACACCCGTCTCGGTGTTGGAGCCTAGACGCTGCAGCCTCAACATCTCATCCTATGTAGTGACAAAAACACAAGATAATTAATATATTAGTCGGGTTGCTACATTATTTCTCGACAAATCATTAAAGTGCGTGTTTTGAAACAAAACTTACGTATAGAGCTCGGTCCTCATCCCGCACGAATACCCCGCCAACAGTGTGTGTCACGAAGAAGGTGTGGATCAGCGACGGGTACTCTCGAGTGGATGAGCTCTCCATCTGTACATACACACGTATATAAGATGAAACAAATTAAAAACGACAAATCACAACACACCAAAGCGTATAATCAGATATATATGTATATATGTATGTAAAATAATTATAATGTTTATTACCATCTGATCTCGAAGGCGAGCAAGTGACTGGGATCCCTGCCGGCATACGATCGTGCTCTTTGCCCGGTTTTGGCGATTTTGAGCGGCTCGGGCTTGGTTCCTGGGATTATTCAAAAAGGCAAGCTGGGCATCCCAATCTGCCGGGGTAATGTTCTCGGGATGTCGCTGCCTGATGCTATCCACGTCGTACGTCCCGGTCTCGGGGTTTATAACCCAATGCGCTGCCTTGAGGGAAGCCTTGTTGGTATTGTACAACTTTTGCAAATGATGTTGGATGCCCGCATTGATATATGTCCAGCGCTGGGATTGCATATGAGGCTTCAAGTCAAACTGCGTCTGCAATCATATACAACAAAACAAAGACAGAGTTAGAGAATCGAATTTAGATAAATATACACAATTAAATAAATGAACACGATAATGAAATAAACATTAAAGGATAATGAAATAATTGACCCCAATCTTTGTCACGATCGCCGCCTTTCGCTCTGCAGGGACCTTTTGCCAAGAAGGGTAGTACAAAGGCATCTCCCTAATGAGCTCCCCAAGGTAGTTAGACCAATGAGACGCATGGTCACCGAGAGGCATCATGCTCTTTTTGTCATCCCACTCAAACCGAATCAGGACGGGGCCTTTGTCATCAGTGATCTTCTTTAACCCGAGGTTTCGGGTCTCCTGGCGGGTATGCAGCCTGCCCGCTTTCCTTCCACCTAAATTAGGTTTTCGGGTGCCTTTGCCTGCAAAATCAAGTGAGTGATAAAGTCATAAAAATTCAAGGCAAGCAAATTCAATGTATCAAATTTATGCTTGTATTACAATAATCCAGAAATTCTTACCTTGGTTAACGAAGCAACCCCCGCAACTGGTGGGTATATGGTGTGTATGGGGATGATCATCACCGCCACCGTCATCGTCGTGGCCCCGTGCAACATCTGCCGACATTTGTACAAGTATAATTAGGATAACATATAGAAATTCATGAACAAAATAATATAAGCATGCACACATCCAAATACATACATATCCAAATAAATATACACATTTAAACAATCCACAACAATTTCATTCATTCATTCAAATATATAAGTGTCTTTTGCAAGTTACAACTCAAGATCATTCTTCTTCTTCACTAGAATAAATAACTTCTACACCATCATCATCATCAACATTGGTGAGGTCTTCATCATCAGAATCTGCTAAATCATGAAGAAGGGCGTCTTCATCATCAATAATACCATCATCTTCGTCAAGATCAATGATATCTGGCGGTGCATCAACCTCCGTTGATTAACCATCTATATACAAGGTCGCATTATCCAAGTCATTCAAACTAGTAGAAAGTGAGAGATCAGATGAGTTGTCAAAATGTATAACATCAGGATCTTCCTCTACCACGATGACACCTCCGTCTGAAAACATTTTATGATTCACATGTTCGACGACCTTCCAGTGGGGTTGTCGTCTGGCCATATCTTCAAGGTAGAAGCATTGTTTGACTTGTGTTGCGAGAATGTATTGATCATCTTTAAACGCCTCACCTTTTGTCAAGATTTGTGTCATGTTGTTTCTAAGGACAAGATGTTTGACTTTATGTCCTTCGTTGCTAGTGTCAAACCACTTAACTCGGAACAACACAACTTTGAACGACAAATACGAAAACTCGAGGATTTCTTGAAGCTGACCATAATACATTTCTTCGTCCTTCCCACCAGGCGAACAAATGCCGCTGTTTTGAGTTGTGCGACGTTCATCGCGGCTGTGCACGACAAACCTCACACCGTTGACTACGCAAGAGTTGACTGAGATTAGAGTCGGTGTTGGTCCACAAGCCAAAGCGAATAACTCGCTGGTTGCGCTAACACCTGGGTCATTGTCTACGTGACGTTGACTGATCTATGAAGAAGATATGATTAGATAGAGAACACAAAATATGATATCGTTATTTTTACAGTTAAGTACACAAAATAAGTCTAAGTTTACCTGCGACCCAAACCAGTCGGGGAATTCTTCTTTCATGTCTTTGTTAGGAAATTTACTAAAAAACATTCATGTATTAGAATAAGTCGTCGAAAAGTTAAGTTAAGAAAAAAAGTTTCAAAATAAAAACGCGTACCTCTTGAACTAGGACCGGTACGTGTCAATTTCAGGACTGTTGTGAAGTACATACCTCGTTGTACATTAGATGTTTAACGGATGAGTCGATATGCTATCCTTGTACATTAGATGTTTAACGGATGAGTCGATATTCTATCGTTGTACATTAGATGTCCAACAGATGAGTCGATATGTTATCGTTGTATATTAGATGTCTAACGGACGAGTCGATATGTTATCATTGTACATTAGATGTTTAACGGATGAGTCGATATGTTATCGTTGTACATTAGATGTCCAACGGATGAGTCAATATGTTATCGTTGTACATTAGATGTTTAACGGATGAGTCGATATGCTATCGTTGTACATTAGATGTCCAACGAATGAGTCGATATGCTATCTTTGTACATTAGATGTCCAACGGATGAGTCGATATGTTATCGTTGTACATTAGATGTCCAACGGATGAGTCGATATGTTATCGTTGTACATTAGATGTCCAACGGATGAGTCGATATGCTATCGTTGTACATTAGATGTCCAACGGATGAGTCGATATGCTATCGTTGTACATTAGATGTCCAACGGATGAGTCGATATGTTATCGTTGTACATTAGATGTCCAACAGATGAGTCGATATGTTATCGTTGTACATTAGATGTCCAACGGATGAGTCGATATGTTATTGTTGTACATTAGATGTCAAACGGATGAGTCGATATGTTATCGTTGTACATTAGATGTCCTCTTGTAGCCCTATACTCCCACCAAATACTCCAGCCAAATCCTCCTGTAGCCCTATACTCCCGCCAAAAACTCCCGCCAAATACTCCTGCCAAAAAATCCCTCCAAATTCTCCCGCCAAATACTCCCTCCAAAAAACTATTTTTACCATAAAAGCAGATATTATCCTCACAATCACCCACTGATCACACATATTCTTACCATCACAACCACAAACACATCACACTGTTATTATGGGGAAGATGGTGCCATATGAAGCTTTTGCGTGTCGTTGTGGAGCTGGAGATGTAGTTCTGCGAGAATCGTATAAACCTGAAACCCGTGGTAAACTATACTATGCATGTCCACGATCAAAGGTGAACAATCACATGTTTTTTTTATGTAATATATAAATAATGTGGTTAATTGTTAAAACTTATTATCTTTACTCTTTAACAGCATCGCGAAAACACTTTCAGATGTAAAACATTTTTGTGGAAGGAAGAACGAGTCCGTCTACTGGTTGGTTCTCCTGGAGCTTCAACGACTCCAATTTATTCTCCAGGATCTTCATCGACTCCAATTTATTCTCCAGGATCTTCAAAACCTCCACGCTATTCTCCAAGAGCTTTAACACCTCCAAGCTATGCTCTGGGAACTTCAAGAAATGCAGAGTGCTCAAACTGCAAGCACTTGCTTGATAAGATAACGGTACTCGAGGCAACGGTGGATATGTATATGCATCCGGAACAACACACAGTTAATTCAGCCGCACTATTTCACGAAGTTTACAATGACATGGGAAAACTTGATTTGGAGTAGTTTGTCATTTAGAATGTAATTTGTATGCTTTAAGCGTCGGTTTGTAAGTCTCGTATGATTATCGTTCTAATATGTTTAAGTGCCTGTTTGTAAGTCGCTTGTGTTACTACAAGTGGTATGTATAATATTTAACTAAACGAATGTTTGTTTTTGTGTTACTTGACGAATGTGCATCTTGAAAAAGTATACGGTATATCATGTTCAACTATAGAAGGGTAGTGCATATCCTGACCGAACCAAGAAAACGGAGTGTTTTTTTTATATAGTTATTATTTAAAACCACACAACGAACCGTGAAAACGGAGTGTTTTTTATATAGTTTTTATATAGTTATATGTTAAACGCATATTTTAAAACCACACAAGAAACCGAAATGTTTTTTTAGTATTTATATATTTTAAATAATAATTATATATTTTATAAGTATCTTTATAAATTATTATTTATAAAATATATAATTATAAAATATATTTTATAAATAATAATGATTTAAAAGCACAATTAATTTTTTTTAATAAAATATACAATCCCGGGCGACATGTCGCCCGGGAAAATCAGCGAGAAATTTTTTAATAAAAAGTTTATTAAAAAGTTTAAATAATTATTATTGTTAAATTTTAATTAAATGTTTCCCGGTCGCCCGGGATAAGCTAACACATTTTAATTAACGCTAATCACAACGATTAAACATTCACGTGAATTAATTTTTTAAATAAAAACTTTCCCGGGCGACATGTTGCCCGGGAAAACTGAGCGGGAAAAATTGCCGCCAAGATTTTCGTTGAGTTTTTTTGTCAAATTTAAACCAAGTTATCCCGGGCGACATGTCGCCCGGGAAAAGATATTCAAACTTTGACTAAAAAGTCTATCAGAATTGGTGCCACGTCGGACGGACTTTTGCTTTTAGTGGTGTTTCCCGGGCGACAAATGTCGCCCGGGAAAACTGCGTCACCTGTTCTACTTTTTCTTGTAAACCAAACCAAACCTGAATGGCACCCACTAAAGTCGGGGAGGAAGTTTTAGACTTAGTTATATCTTATATACACGACGTTGAGGACCGAAACTCTCTTTCATTAGTTTCCCGTAAGTTTTATGAGCTTGATGGCATTACGCGTAAACGCCTAACTGTCCACACTCTTTACTATCCAAATCCGTCCCGTTTAAGTAAAAGATTCCCTTTCATGGAGACGTTAACACTTAAAGGACCCCCATGTGGTATGCGACATCCATATCATAATGATATTCGAATCACCCCGTGGACCGAACAATTAGCTCTCGAGTTTAGGTATTTGAAAGAACTTCATATCCGTCATCTGGTTGTTCATGATGAAGATCTCGAGACATTGGCGAGAACACGTGGTAAGGATCTAAGGAGTTTAAAGATTAGTAAGTGTATAGGGTTTTCGACGGATGGATTAAGGCATGTCTCTAAGTATTGTAACCAATTGAGAACTTTATGTTTGGGATATTCTTACGACATTGAAGTGAATGATGGGATTTGGTTACATGAGTTAGCAATGAATAGCACGGTTTTAGAAATGTTCAAATTTAAGCATACTGAGATTTCTAATGCAGAAGATCTTACACTTCTTGCAAAAAACTGTTGTAACTCATTAATATCGTTGAAGATTGGAAGGTGCTATCTAAGTAAACTAGGAGATGCCTTTAGATATGCGGTTAGGTTGGAACATTTTGGTGGAGATATTTGGGATGAGGAGAATGACCTTGTTGGTTTCTAGTTTCCCCCAAATACACGTTCATTGAGTATACAGGGTTTACTTGTAACAGAACATACAACTGTACTCCTTTTTCTGAATCAGATTAGGAAATTGAAATTTGGATATTCAAGCTGGTTATGGATTCAGAGGTGTCCAAATTTGGAAGTTTTATATATTGAGGATGAATGTGGAGATAAGCGATTGCAAGTTATTGGTAAGTTTTGTAAGAAATTGCGCAAACTTACCCTTACTAAGCACGTGATCAATGTGGGACTGATTTCTCTGGCAAAAGAATGTACTAAATTGGAGAGTTTAAAGGTTAGAGACTCAGAGATATTTCATATGAAGCTCTGGAGTGTTTAGGAACGCATTTGAAGAATCTCCGTAAATATTGTATGAATTTGGAGAAGATAGATGGGACAACAGATCTACCACTAGACATTGGGATTCGAGCTTTGCTAATGGGTTGCAACAAACTCGAAAGTCTATATATCAGTCTCAGGAAAGGAGGATTTACGGATGTAGGTTTGGGATATATCGGGAAGTATGGTGCTAATTTGCGGTCTCTATCTCACTACAAGAAAAAAAGGCTTTAATGACGAATGAAAAATCGTCACTATTAGAGGAAAATTCGTCACTAAACCAGTTTAATGACGAAAATCGACGTCGTCACTTGTCGTCACAATAGCTCCGTCACAAATTTATTAGTGACGAATTGAAATTTGATATTAAATTAGTGACGAACTAAAGTCGTCACTTAAGAATGTGTGACAACCCATTTCTTCACATAATTTCGTCACTAAAGTGGCTAAAGTCGTGACTATTTGATGAAATTAGTGACGAACGAAAGGCGTCATTATTTGGCTAAACCTAACGGGACCTTAACGTCCAATAGTGACGAAATACCTCGTCACTAAAAATGAGCATATAACAAAAAAAAAATCTGCAGTGCAGTAATTTTTATTACATTTCATAAATGTTTTTGCAAATGAACTCAAATCTAAAAATCTGTAGCAACAAGTCAAACATATTAACTTATTCACAGATACTAGTTTTATTCACGAAACCTACATGCTCGAAATTCAACACAAACCGAACCAATAACCTACGAAACCTTCTTCAGCTTGTTTTAGAGATGCATACTCGATCAACTTACTTCTTTAGCTTGTTTTAGAGATGCAACCTTTCCGGTTCCAGTAGCCCAAACTGGCTCATAAGTCAAAACAACGCTATCCCAGCTTGAAATTTTATCTGCAACATATTAACAAATAGAAATGAAGTCCAAATAGAAATTTTATCTGCACAAGTGTAGAGCATGTGAAAAGTAAGAAAGTAACTTTGTTGCATGTGAAAAGTAAAACTTATAACTTACCGATCCATTTGTCTTCGGTAACATGGGTTCTCCATCTCTCGTTGTCTTTTTCAATA